>CAUYLG010044213.1:0-25294 GCA_963573385.1 Cacajao melanocephalus | reverse complement strand
ACGTCCGGCTTGTTGGTGATGAAGTTTTTTCTGTTTCTTAGTTTTCCTTTGGCGGATGCCCCTTCCCCACAGAGCTTGGCCTTCCCGGGTTCAGCTGTGCTTACTGTGAAACTCTCAGTCCTCAGCACTTCCAATTGCTGTTCTCCTTGTGGGGCTGAGACCAGCCGAGCCTGACTCAAAGGGCACCCAGTCGCATATGCTCTGCACTGAGAAGCGCTGCACCGCGCTAGGGCGCAGGCAAAACAGCTGCTCTGGCCAAAAGAGTTGCACTGGCGACACGTGTGGCTCCTCCGTCGGGAATCTCCTAGTCTGTGGGCAACAGAAATTCATCTGAAAGTGCAGCGTCCGCTCGCTCTCTGTGCTTTCACTGGGAGCTACAATCCTGAGCTGTTGTTAATCGGCCATCTTGGATCTCTCCCAAGGTTCCTTCTTATACTGCACTCTCATTCAAATGAAAACATTGCCAATAAACTTACATTATTTAAAATACTTGATTTCATAAGAATTTTTATAATTTCCATCTTTGTAGCAGTTAAGCAAGAACAGGCTTAATGAAGTCAATTTTGGCCAGGCATGGTGGCTGATACCTGTAATCCCAGCACTTTGGAAGGCCAAGGCAGATGGATCACTTGAGCCCAGGAGTTCAAGACCAGCCTGGACAACATAGTGAGACCCTGTCTCTACAAAAAATGGAAAAATTAGCTAAGCATAGTGGTATGTGCCTGTGGTTCCAGCTACTCAGGAGGCTGAGGTGAGAGGATCACCTGAGCCCAGGAGTTTGAGGCTGCAGTGAGCTCTGATCCCACCACTACACTCCAGCCTGGGTGACAGAGTGAGATGCTGTCTCAACAACAAAAAAATGAAGATGGCAATTTTGAAATATATTGTTCTTATTTGGGTGCTATTTAAAAAGATGTGATGATTAAAGATTTAGAGGAACTTTACCAGATGAGGTGACTAATCCATTTGAAACTAAAGTTAAAGATGTTAGCCAAAGATCATGAAGAGTTACTTAACTTCAAAAAATGACCTTGAGAGCTAAGCAGTTGGCCTGAGCTTGTTGTCCCAGCTATTCACTCACTCACTCATTATTTGTAGAGATGAGGTCTTGCAATGTTGCCCAGGCTGGGCTCAAGCGATCCTCCTGCTTCAGCCTCCCAAAGTGCTGAGATTACAGATGTGAGCCACTGTGCCCAGCCCACTTTACCATTTTTAACTGTCCTGTTCAGTGGCATTAAGTACATTTACAATGTTGTAGAACCATTACCATTCTATTTTTATGTTATCATTGTTACATTAAAAACATTTTTTTTTTAGTATTTTTAAAATAGAGACAGTGTCCAGCTATGTTGCCCAGGCTGGTCTCACACCCTTGGCCTCAAGGGATCCTCCTGCCTCGCTTCCCAAAGTTCTGGGATTACATGCGTGAGCCACCACACCTGACCCATTTTTACATTTTAGACATTTGCATTCTTTTAAACTTTTCTATTAAAAAGAATGCTGGCCAAGCGCAGTGGTTCACGTCTGTAATCCCAGCACTTTGGAAGGCCGAAGCAGGGCAGATCACCTGAAGTTGGGAGTTTGAGACCACCAGCCTGGCCAACATGGTAAAACCCCGTTTCTACCAAAAAATATAAAAAATTACTAAAAATACAAAATTAGCCAGGCATGGTGGTGCATGACTGTAATCCCAGCTATTTGGGAGGCTGAGGCAGGAAAATCACTTGAACCGGGAAATAGAGGTTGTGGTGAGCCAAGATCACGCCACTGCACTCCAGCCTGGGCAACAAGAGCGAAACGCCATCCCCTACCCTCCCCCCAAAAAAGAATGCTGCTACAATCATTTTAGTAAACATTTTCTTCTATATTTCTGATAATCTCCTTTAGCTGGATTTCCTAGAATGGAATTACTAAAGCAAGGCAAATGAATACTTTTATGTTTTTTTAGTGCACATATGGTTCCTGAGATTTTCAACCTAAGTAACGGATACAAAGATATGATGCAAATGTGTGTATTTTCATCAAATTACAACTAAATGTAAATGATTTAGATATCTTTCATAATTATAATTCCATCTTTGCTAATAAACTTGAGGGTAGGTGTGTGTAGAGTCAGGGTATCAGGGTCTGCTTGCTGGCAAGGGTGGTGTGGCCAGGGGTGTGTGAGGTGTATGTCGGGAGGGCTGTGGAAAACAACCTTTGGAGCAGAGGTGAGTTAAGGCTGGTGGGCAGGTGTGCAGATGGAATTAGGGAGCTACTGCCAGCAAGAGGCCTTCAGGCTGAACTGAGCACAGATGGCACAGAGCACCACTGGATGAATACCTCCCTCCCCACCAACCCCTTATACTCTTGGCAGTTGAACTGCACAGCGGGAGCAAGAAAATGAAAAATGCAGCCCATGAGAACCAAGACAAGAAGTCCCTTCCTCCTATAATGTCCCTCTAGCATCCTATAGTGAGAAGTGTAACACTGTGCTCTCTGTAAAGGAGTCCACTCCCTTATTGCAGAGCAGGTACTTATGGCTGAATTTGGAGCTGAGAGGCAATAAATTGATAGCTAGCTGACATGGGGCCTGAAAGTCACTAACAACAGCTCATTTGAAACTCTTTGACCTACAGTAAAATTTACCTCCTTATATGATTGAATACTGAGAAATTGGGATGGTCAGTGCATGCTATGGGATGCTCTTGATCTGATAACGACAGACACGGTACACTCAAGAGTTTGTAGACAAAGTCAGAAACATCACTCCTGAAATGCAGGGCAAACGTCACATTTGTAAACTAACAAAAACCAACTTGAAATGCATAGTAGTAGCTATCTATGGAAATCTGAGAAAAGAACAAAGAAAGAAATGATCTGTAGGAATATTGGTCATAAAACTAGGGTGCTGTCTAAATCTTATAACAGACCTAAATTAGCTCCCTGGAAGAAAAGACAATGACTTAAAATCATAACAATGGAAGATAAACTAATGGGAAGACTTACAATTCCAAAGTCGAGGATACGTTCCTTTTTTCTTTTTATTTATTTTTTGTTCCTTTTTTGTGTTGGGGATATAATTTTTTAAAGAGTATTAGATGGTAAGAATTCATCATTATATCCCCCCCAAACTTCTAGGATTCTGATTTTTTTTTAACATAGCTAAAAAATTAGCTTGACAGTGGGAAAGAAAACAATTTATCTGGTTTCACAATTTTAAGAACATACATAATTCCTTCTGCTTGAATTTTGCTTTCATAAAGGATCTTCTAATAAAGTTGTTGGCAAACTATTTCTGGAAAGGGACAGATGGTAAATAGTTTAGGCTTTTTGGACCATGAGGTCTCTGTCACTGTTACTCAACTTTGTCTTTATAGTGTAAACTCAGCCACAGATAATGTGTACATAAACAGGCAAGCCTGTGTTCCAGTCAAACTTTATTTACAAGATCAGGATATGGCTAGATATGGCCTGTACGTGATAGTTTGCTCACCCTCTGCCTAATTTATCATTTGGCTTCCAGACTGCTCTTATTCACCAGGAAGGGGTGCCTTGGGAATATTAGCCATGGGGCATGTCACTCTGTTTGTAATTCCTAGCTTGTAGGCCTGGTCATAACAGTCAGTTCTTTGGGAGTTGATCAGTTCTAGATGAGCTAAAAATAACTAGTAACTGAATTCCTGACCTTGGAAAGCTGAGCTCTGAAGAGATCTAGCCTTGGGGTCTAGCCTGAGTAGCTAGCTGATATGTCTCACTCATTCATCATTCTTTTCCCCTTAATATCTCTTCCTCTTTTTGTCATCTCTAAATGGCAGCACCAATATACAGATTTTTATTTTTATTATTTTAGGATTAAATATGTACTACTCATCATGAACAGAGCTTTTTTAGGTTTAATAATTATGGTCTCAAATAGAGTATAAGAATGAGAGACAATATTCAGTTATAACAAGTAACTATCATGAAGGCATGTTACCTGCATTAAAAACACAAAACAATATTGTGAAAGATTATTTTGCCTCTTAATGAAATTATCAGAAAAGCCAGGAAACAGTTGGGAATGTAACAAGGGAGATTCGATAACATTATTTAGTAATTTTTTAGATTATATAATTAATGTTCTCTAATTGTCAAGAAACATAGTAATATTATAAACTATTTAGTGGCAACTGACATAATATAAAACATACGTAACTTTGAATTTATGAACATGCTATTTTGGATGCGAGGTCCATATCCCTGCCTTAACTTTAACCACCACTCCTCCTTCTCCTCCTTTCTCCTTTCTTTCTTCTTCTTCTTCTTCCTCTTCCGCTTCCTCCTCTTCTTTCTTCTTTCTTGTTTTCTCTCTCTCTCTCTCTTTTTCTTTCTCACTTTCTTTCTTTCTTTTTGGAGACAGAGTCACTCTGTTGCCCAGGCTGGAGTGCAGTGGTCCATTCTTGGCTCACCATAACCTCCACTTCCTGGGTTCAAGTGATTTTTGTAGAGATGGGGTTTCATCATGTTGGCTAGGCCATGGCCTCAAGTGATCCACCCACTTTGGCCTCCAAAGTGCTGGGATTACAGGTGTGAGCCACCTCGCCTGGCCACTCCTCATTCTCGTGGTTTCTCAAACCCCTTGTTTTGGCTTCTCATCTCTGCTTCTATTCTTCATCAGGCCCCTTTAACAACTCAATTTGATCATTCTTATGTATTGACTGCTTCACCTCCCTCTCACTGGGCTCCCAGTAGGTCTACCCACTGAGACAATAGATAAAAAGCATTTGTATCTGTGCCAGCGCGGTGGCTCACGCCTGTAATCCTGAGGTGGGTGGATCACAAGGTCAGTAGTTTGAGACCATCCTGGCTAACATGGTGAAAACCCATCTCTACTAAAAATACAAAAAAAAAAAAAAAATTAGCCAAGCTTGATGGCACATGCCTGTTGTCCCAACGACTCAGGAGGCTGAGGCAGGAGAATTGCTTGAACCCGGGAGGTGGATGTTGCAGTGAGCTAAGATTGACCCACTGTATTCCAGCCTGGGTGACAGAGCCAGACTGTCTCAAAAAAAGAGAGAGAGAGAAATAAAAGCATTTGTATCTCAAGCCAAGAGACAATGGAGCTGACTTTTGCCCAGCTTCCCAATAGCTGGGTTGGGCAAACACTTTCTGCTGCACATACTCTCTCTGAAGAGGACTGAAAGCTAGATCTAAGTTCTTAGGGCTGTATTTTTCACTTTATTTTGAGCCTTTGCAGTATCAAGGGTAGTACCAAGGGGTGGTTTGGACTGCAGATGCTCGGGTAGTTTCGCTCATCCTAAATCTCTATTAAGGCTGGGCACAGTGGCTCACACCTGTAATCCCAGCACTTTTCAAGGCCAAGTCGGGTGGATCTCTCAAGCCCAGGGGTTGAAGACAAGCCTGGGAAACACAGTGAAACCTCATCTACACACACACGCACTCACTCTTAGCCAGGCATGGTAGCACGTGCCTGTGATCCCAGCTACTCAGAAGGCTGAGCTGGGAGGATCAATTAGGCCTGGGAGGTCAAGGCTGCAGTGAGCCATGATTGCACCACTGCATTCTGGCCGGGGTGACAGAGTGAGACCCTGTCCTCCCACCAAAGGAAAACCCCACAAAATCTCTATAAGTCCCCTTCCCTCAGCCATTCTAAATCAATTATTCATAGATGTCTACAATGGAATTTTGCAGTAACTCTTTTTATGTCCTATGTGGATACGACAATTTTGTTAAGGAATTATTAAAACAAAAGCTAGGCACAGTGGCTCACACCTGTAATCCTAGCTACTCAGGAGGCTGAGGTGGGAGGACTGCTTGAGCCCAGGAGTTTGAGGCTGCAGTGAGCTATGATTGCACACTGCATTCTAGCCTGGGAGACAGAGGGAGACCCTGTTTAAAAAAAAAAATAAAAAACAAAAAAAAAACAGAAAAAGGATTATTAAGACACATCATTTACTTACAACCTTTTCAAATAATTATGTAAAATGTAACTTTGAACAATAACCCCAATCTGGGGAAAAGGGAAAAACAGTGCTACAACACCAATTTCAAGTTGCTTTTTTACTTTCAGGACAAAAATGAGAATAAGGGATAGTTTTTTTTTGGGGGGGTTATAGTTTTAAATGTTTAAGTTATTTGCGGCTCTTATCAAACTTTGAATTATAAGCAACCTCAAAGATCATCTAGTTCAACCCATGCATTTGGAAAGCAAGGCTAAGTTACATAATTATTCAAGAATATGTGCTTGATTCTATAAATCCAATATCTTCTCCATAGGAAATTATAGTTGGTCACACCTGCCTTCTTGAATTTTTGTTTACACCATACACATTCTCCTGATTTTCCTCTTATCTTAGTCTTCTTGGCAGGATATTCCTCATCTTTCACACCTGTATACATGAGATGTGCTCGGGGCTTAGTCTTCGATCCTCTTCTATTAATCTCTACACTCACACTTTCGGTGATCTCAACTGGTCTCATGGTAGTAAATATCATCTACATGCTGATAGCTCCCAGTTTGTTTCAATTGCTCTGATCCTTCCACTGAGCTGGATATCCAGCTTTCCACTTGATACCTTCATTTAATTACCTTATAAATACCTTAATCTTAACATGTTCAACCTTAATTCCTGATTTTCTTCCGTGTCCTAGGACAATTCATGCTCATTCCATAATCTTTGCCATCTGATCCGCTACTCACCAGTTGCTCTGGTCAAAATCCTTGCAGTCATCCTTGATATTCTTTCTGTCATACACCCAGCCCATGAGCAAATACTGTTTTTTAAATCTTCAATAGATTTCCCGAATCTGACCACTCTGATCACCTAAACAAATCTGACCTAATCAATTAACATCTTAATTAGGTCTCTGTTCTCTCTGTTCTTCATCTTGCTCTTCTCCCCTAGAGTACTCCTCCAAGTGCACCCAGAAAGTCTTTAACATAAGGCCCTGCATGATCAGGACCTTACTTGCTCTCATGTGTCATTTTCTACCAACTCTGTCTTCATGCTGCTCCAGCCGCTCTGGCCTTTTTTGATTTTTCCAACACACGAAGCTCATTCCTGCAGTGGAATCTCTGCACCTGCTGTTCTCTCCAAAATGTTCTTGTATGGCTGGTTCCCTCATTTGTTAGACTTCTGTTCACATGTCACTCACCCTCACAGGAGCGTTCCCCCAACTCTACCTTGATCTAAAATAACCCATCATCACTTTCTATGCCCTTTATCCTGCTTTATTTTTCTTTAGAGAACTTACTGCTGTCTGACATCGTATTACAAATGTACTTCTTCATTGTCTATCCATGAGGGCAGAAATTTTGTCTGGTTTTTCACTGTTAGAGCAATGCTTTGCACTTAGTAGGTATTCAATAACTAATGACCGAATAAATGACCAAGTATGCAGCCCTTTGAGTAAGTGGCCTTCTCCACATACAGAGGGAGGAAGACCATTTTGCTTTAGGGAAAACCCTAAAGTGGTTTCCTTTTTTTGTGGCAGATGATCCTAATTGCTTCTGAAGCACTTTTAAAAGAAACAAGAATTCATTTTTGTTCTTATAGCGCCTACAGTTGCCATGTTCTCACTTTTGGTTGCTTTGTTTTTATTTTCTTAATCACTGATTTTGGTTATTAATAGGACAGTCAGCAAAGATTTTGTCTGATCAATACAGCATAGGATACCCATATGTTGGTGGAGTCAAAGAATGCTGTAGACCTAAATGTTGTAGTGAATCCAGTTAAAATTCTACCAGCTTGGCATCATGGAAAACCCCATCTCTAAAAAAAATACAAAAATTTGCCAGGCATGTGGCACATGCCTGTGGTCACAGCTACTGGAAGGCTGAGGCCAGAGGATTGATTGAGCCCTGAAGGTCGATACTGCAGTGAGGCATGATCATGTCACTGCACTCCAGCCTGGGTGAAATATCAAGACTGTCTCAAAAAAAAAAAAAAAAAAAAAAAAAGTAAAGAAAAATTTAAGTTCTAATTTTTGATAATATATTCTATCAAACATCGCTAATGTCAGATCATTTCAACATCATTTCCAACTTTTCAAAGCACATAATATAAGCCATAAAAGTTGTCTTACTGAAATTAAACCTTCATGAGAGATGGTTTTAATAGACTGGGTTCTTAGCAGTGAAGTTAAAGAATGATAGTTTAGTGTACAGAAAGAAACAGTTATGGTGACACTTAGTTCTTCATGATGCACTGTAAACACAAACTGGACATCATATGATAAGTAAAAAGGATGGTCCTTCTGGAGAATAAAAATTAAATAGGTCCTCACAGTGATATGCAGTCTCCAAGCATGATCTGTCTAAATTCTCTCTCTCACCCAAAAAAAAGTTAAGTTTAAAGATTAAAAACCTGCCTCCTAGTTACTATTTCACAAATACACCCAGATAGTACCAGATTAATGACTAAAATCCAGATATTTTCCTTTTCAATAAATTAAGTCATATACATTGTAAAATACTTACTTTTAAAGCTATATTTATTTTCAGTACAAAATGTGGCTCAGAAACACTTTTATTTCTCCAAAATTGCCTTTCAGGAAAAAAACTTGATCCTTACTATTGATCTAAGAGAAATCTGCATGAAGCAATGCTGTAGTTTATATATATATATATATGTATATATATATTTTATATATATATATACATATATATATATATATGTATATATATATATATATATTTTTTTTTTTCCTGAAAGGCGGTGGGTGACCTCTGGAGGCAACTGGAAAAAATATCCTGCTGCTTTCAAGAGTGAAGTGGGGAATAAGGAATCAGAATCACAAAGTAGATCTTTCCATTTAGAGAAGGCTTTTTTTTTTTACATTTAATCAGGGTGAATTAAAATATTTAATTTTACAATTGCTTTACTGAACCTCAATTCAGTTAGGTTATAAATCAATTCGGTCAGGGAATATTTATTATGTAATCAATGTTAGGGGAGAGACATATAACACCCATAGTTTCAATCTCATTGACTTTATAATCTACTAAGGAACTAAAGGTAAGTGCTAAAAGAACTGTAACACGAGGTAAAACCTGTGAAAAGATTTAGGAGCAGCACAACTATATAGGAATTAGTGAGAATATACCAGCCTCAAGAATGAAAGGCGGGTCAGAAAAGACTGACACCGAAGTAATGTTTTTGTTTGTTTGTTTTTATTTTTGTTTTTTTAACATGGATTCTCAAAAGACAGGTAGAAAACGTCCTGGTTTGGCGTCATTAGCTTACTTCAGTCCCTCTCTCTCACTGATTACAACTAAAAGACTCATGACAAAATATAAATAGCAACTACCTGCAGACTCTGAAAAGTAAATAAAGAATTGTAGTAGGGAGTCAAAACTTAGAAACCTGCAAAAGGATGAATTTCCTGGCTTTTTTCTTTTCTCGTGGTTTGTCCTTAGGAGAGGCCCCCGCTGGGAACTGTTGGGTGGCAAAACTCAAATAGAAATCTCATCTTTCTGTGCTGAAAGGAAATAACTGTTAGCCCAGAACTCTATTTCCAGTGAAAATATTTTGAGGAATCAAAGTGAAATAAAAACATTCTCATATTAAGGAATGTCAACTGACCTGCCAAAAGAAATGCTTGGCAGGGCGTGGTGGCTCATGCCTGTAATCCCAGCACTTTGGGAAGCTGAGGCAGGTGGATCACTTGAGGTCAGGAGTTCGAGACCAGCCTGGCCAACATGGTAAAACCTCGTCTCTACCAAAAACGCAAAAATTAGGTGGGCGCGATGGCGCGTGCCTGTAATCCCAGCTACTCAGGAGGCTGAGGCAGAAGAATCGCTTGAACCTGGGAGGCAGATGTTGCAGTAAGCCGAGATCGCGCCACAGCACTCCAGCCTGGGTGACATAGGCTCAGTCTCAAAAAACAAACAAACAAAAAAAGTGCGGGTGCGGGTGAGGGAAAGACTTAATGACTAAACGAATAAGGCTGGAGAGATGAGTTGCAAGGAATAGTAAGACTAAGGTTCGTAGTCTGGGAACCTAAGTGGATGAAAGTTGTAAGAATCAGGTGGAAAGGAACATTTCAAATAGACGATAAAGAAAAGTATATGACCTTTTGAGGCTGTGGTCTGCTTTGTTAAAGAACAAAAGGAAACAATTCCTCAAATCGATGCCATGCCCCTCTTCTTTACAACGATGGAATTATTTCAGGAATTGGGGCGGGAGTGTGCTTTGAAACTACAGCTTTGGATCTCGGTTTCTTTCTTGAGCTACACTGTTTATTTAGGGCCACTAATTCGATGACTGAGCTTGGGCAAATTGTTACTTATTCTCTACGACTTAATCTTTCCATCTGTGCAACGGGGATAATGTGGAATTTGGAGTTTTGTGAGGGTTGAGATAAAATAAGTGGAAACTTAATGAAGTTCAACAAATATGTGGAGTGAAAGATGAACGACTCACGACACATCTCAGGGATTTCAAAAAGCTGTATAAGGACCAGATCTTCAGGCTCCCTCCGCTCCCCAGGAGACCCGGGGAGCCGGTGCGAGGCGCCATCGTTCAATTCTTGGCCCATTTTCCTCATAATGGTTTGGCCGCGTTTTACCTCTTGATTCTCTGGTCTCAGGCTGCAGCTTCGGCTCCCTCCGCCATGGGGCGCACATCCGCCAGCCTCTGGGCTCTGCTAAGCAAGATGCCGAGGCTAGAGAGCCGCGTCCAGTCTCCTAGGCAACCAGATCAACTTCCGGCTTGAGGCTCGGTTCCGGTAGCCGAGAGGACACATTTCTGCCACGTGACCCGCGCAGGCGCCGTGTGTGCCGCAGGCGCGTTGTGAAATTCAGCTTCTCAGTCCGGGCTTGGGCGGTCCAGTGGGAAGTGGCGCCCCGAGGGACAGCCGGGCCTGAGGGCGGGGCCGGTGCTAGTCTCCGAGCTCTAGAGGTTCCGCTGAGAAGTGAGAAGCGCGGCGGCAGCAAGACGACTTCTCTGGAGCCGCCAAGCTGGAGTTGGAAGTGGAGGTCCGTGGGGCCGGGCCCCCGGCTGCGGGGCAGCGGCTCCTGCAGCCTGAGGCCCCGGCGGAGAATGAGAAAGAGCTGGAGATGGTGGCGGTCTCCCAGCCGGGCGGTGGGACCGGGAGCATGCTGCGGTGGTTCACCACTGTGATCCTGTTTGCCTCCTTCTTGGGACTGGTGAGATCCCGGGCTGCAACCCTCCCAGGCCGGGGTGTTCGAGTGTCGCCTTCGCCACTTGCAAACTGACCTTAGGCGCGTTACCCAATCTGTGTGGGCCTCAGTTTCATCATCTGGAAAATGGGCACAATTCTAAAGTTGGAGTGTTACTGTATAAGTGCAAAAGAGATTTTCTGAGTATGTTTTTCAGCCCCAGCAAACCTTTTTTATTTTTTTATTGAGACGGAGTCTCGCTCTGTTGCCCAGGCTGGAGTGCAGTGGTGCAATCTCAGCTCACTGCAGCTCCGCCTCCCGTGTTCAAGCGATTCTCCTGCCTGAGCCTCCCACGTAGCTGGGACTACAGGCGTCCGTCACCATGCCTGGCTAATTTTTGTATATTTAGTAGAGACGGGATTTCACCATGTTGGCAGGGCTGGTCTCAAACTGCTGACTTCAGGTGATCCACCTGCCTCGTCTTCCCAAAGTGTTGGAATTACAGGCGTGAGCCACCGCGCCCGGCCCAGCAAGCCTTCCTACTTCTTTGTGGGATGGGAAGGTTGCAAGTTGCCCAGGGCTTTGGCCGCTGCTCTCACTCCGTCACTCAACTCCCAAATTATTGCACAGAAAAACTGCTTTTCTTCTTCCTGGTGGTCTGACTGAATTCATCCAACCGTTTAATTTTGCAGATAAGGAAATAGGCCTAGAAGCGAAAGTGACTTTTCTGGATCACACAGCTGGTTACTTAACCAGCCAGGAATATGATAGGGCCAGGAATATGTCTCTTACTTTGCCCACAGCCCTATTTATTAATAAAACCAACTTGAGATTCTTTAATGTTTTTCCTGGAGCAAACTGCAAGGCTAGAAGCGACTTTTGCCAAACCCCTGGGCCGCCCCTCGATTCACTTTTGGGAAACCTCCCTCTTACCAGTTGATATGTGATCCTTGGGGAGTTGGGCGGATGAGTCCTCTGAAGAGTCATTTGTGGTCGCTTAGCATCTCAGGTGCTCTGAGCCAGAATTATTTCTTTATAGTATTTTGATTGGGGGCGATGGGGAGGGGTGAAGAAAGAAATCACTTCAGACTTTTGGTGAGTCCTCACTGAGTGTCAGGTCTGTTGTAAATCCTTTGAAGACATGAACTAATTTGATTAGATTCTGTGCTCAGACTTCTCTCAAAGTACTAGGTGCTTGCTGTGCACCTGGGCCCACATGGCTTCTTAGTCTTGGACTGTTAATGATTGGGCGGGGGCGGGGGTGGGCGCACTTCATGCATTTAGAGCAGAGCAGGGCAATTAGAATCAATGATATTCTGGAAATGTAGACTAATTGGAAACATTTTTTTAAGTGTCCAATGAATTTCCTCTGAAAGTCAACTGTAATCCTTACTTCTTGCTAACACTACATTGTCTTTGAGTAAAGTTTTGTTGTTAAAGTCATTCTATACTTGGGCATGTAATATTTTCTAAGCAACCTTTACTGATTGTAATTCTGATGGCTTGGAAGGAAAGTGTAGATTGAGAAACATTTAAATTGTTTATCTCCTGCATGTTTTATATGTATAGTTTGGGAAAGAACCCCGCGTGCATCCAGAAATATTGCTGTTTAACAACACCAAAAAAAAGGAATAATATTTTGATTTTTTTTTAATGTTTCCCAGTGGCTCAGTCAGAACTCACTACAGCCTTGACCTCAGGGTTTACTTAAGCAATCCTTCCACCTCAGCCTCCCTAGTAACTGGGACTACAGGCATGCACCACCACACCTGGTTATATTTTTTAATTTTTATTTTGTAGAGATGGGGTTGCCTAGGTTGATCTCAAAATCCTGAGCTCAAGCAATCTTACCACCTCTGCCTCCCAAATTGGTGGGATTACAGGCGTAATCCATGCCTGTAATCAGTCTCTACAGCTGTTAACCACGCCTGACTTAACTTTATTTATTTATTTATTTATTCAGAGACAGAGTCTGTGTCGTCCAGGCTGGAGTGATGTGTCATGGCACAGTCTCTGCTCACGTCAACCTCTGCCTCCCATGTTTAAGTGCTTCTCCTGCCTCAGCCTCCGGAGTAGCTGGGCTACAAGTGCATGCCACCACACCCAGCTAATTTTCGTATTTTTAGTAGAGACGGGGTTTCACTATGTTGGCCATGCTGGCCTCGAACTCCTGACCTCGTGATCAGCCTGCCTCAGCCTCCCAAGGTGCTGGGATTACAGGTGTGAGTCACTCTGCCCGGCTATTTAAATTTTTAACAAAAATTCTTATTTGTGCATGTAGTATATTTCAAAATATACAAAACTATTTCAGTAATAGTTTTAATATTACATTTTATTAACAATACAGAATAGTCTTTTAAAGGTATTGTTCAGAAAAGAAACAGGATTGCAACGACAAAATTAATTTCTTAAAAATTGAGAGGTGTCAAAACAAAACAAAAAAAAGAGTTTTAGTCAAAACTAAAAAAACAGTAGTCTAATTCCCTACATTGCATTGTAAATCCCAAGCCCTGTCCCCCTGTTTTAAAGTGGAAGAAGCTACCACATAGTTAGACATTATTTTAATTATTGTAAGTAAAAGCTTTTTTTTTTTTTTAATTTTAGGGATTGAGTGTTGCTATACTCGGACCCACGTTTCAAGATTTGGCAACAAATGTGAACCGAAATATCAGTAGTCTGTCTTTCATTTTTGTGGGTCGTGCCTTTGGATATTTGAGTGGCTCAGTAATTGGTGGAGTTCTTGTTGACATCATGAATCATTTTTTACTTCTGGGTAAGTAAATGCTAAGTTTACCTTCTTTATGACTGTCAGTGAATTTACAACTTGTCTTTGAAAATATGAAAGCACTAGCATGCAGAATGGTTGGCTGCTGAAATGGGTAGTGTTTAGGTGTCCTCAATGGCAGTTGGGTTTCCCTGGTACCTGCTTTCACTTTGACAGTTAGAGGGAATCTGTGCTGGGGCCCTCTGGAAATTTAAATTAGCTCTAAAGTCTGTTAGCAATCCTTAGCCTTCCCAACCAGTATAATTTAGATACCACTCCTGGATCATACACTGGTTGTCCAAAAAACTCTGCTTATCAGGGTTTAGGCAGATTTCCTGGGGCCACCATAGATCAGCATGAGCTCCTTGACCTTGCCCAGCCTGCATCCTGCACTGGAAATGAAGATGGGAGGGTGGGTGAACTGATCTAGGCTACATTTTTGTCCCTACTGCCCCATGTTGTCGTTGGACAACACCGGAGGGCTCTGTCTCACCCGGGAAATAGAAGGCAAAGCTTTTTTTTTTTTTTTTTTTTTTTTTATAAAGGGTCACCACAACCACAGTTTCCCAGGCTGAAGTGCGGTGATGCAATCTCTGCTCACTGCAACCTCCACCTCCTTAGCCTCCCAATTAGCTGGGACCACAGATGTGCGCCACCCTACCTGACTAATTTTTGTATTTTTAGTAGAGTTGGGGTTTCACCATGTTGCCCAGGTTGGTCTGGAACTCCTGAGCTCAAAAGATCAGCCTCCCAAAATGTTGGAGTTAACAGGTGTGAGCCACCACACCTGGCCTGGCAAAGCTTTTAACGTATACTTTTTTAAAAAAACATGAATTGAAATATTTAGAGAAAATTTAGATTAATATGATAAAATTATTTTGGAAGCAAGAAGAATAATTTGTTATTGTTAATGAATTAATAAATAATCCCTCTTATTTCCAAAGTGGATGGAAAGAACAAATTTCTTATCTTTTCCTCCCTATTTCTCAAACTAATTTATTTAGTAAATTTTACTACAACCTACTTTAGTAGTTACATTTTATTTTTGTCTTTTTAATCTTTTGCCTTGTGTCTAAAAATTCCTTTTAGGTTCTTCAGTGTGAATAATTTAAATTAATTTTGGCTTGTCTCTTTTGGTGTAAAACTTTGCCTTGTGGTATAATTTACAGCTTGATTATTAGCAGTGCTGGAAATGTATTTGTGTTATAATTATTTCTATTTCATAGTCCATAAAGATTATAAAAATTCCAATAAAATAACCACTTTTAGAAGCTAAAACTCTCATCTACTCCTTACCTAATTTAAATTTGACCTTATTTTGCATGTTTGGACATTTATGATGTTGACTTATCTACGACTTTGCATGGATATTATTTTTTATAATGGACTTTCTACCTTCTCAGGAGTGTCAATGTCGGCTACCACAGTTGGTCTTTATCTCGTTCCTTTTTGCAAGACAGCAGTATTACTCACTGTCATGATGTCTGTCTTTGGTGCTTCAATGGGCATTCTGGATACAGGTTAGTGAGCTCTTCTGTGTCACCTCTGGGAGTAGGGACTTAAGAAGTACAGCTGATAATGTTAAATGATCACTTGCAATGCCCCATACAGTGACACAGACCTAACTGAGTTGGTCGTGGAGTCACTCAGGATGAATCACCCTTCTGGCAGCTATTCTCGCTAATTAGGGGGCCTATTTCTGAGCAGCCAATTCTGAAATGGACATTTTGTTCTATGAGAGATGGTTGATTTACAGTGTCAACAGGGAAGGGCCCTGTGTGAGTAATTACAGGGCAGGTGAATAGCCTTTCATTTTGGGGTAGAACTTTATCGTGCTCATGTGGGAGGAATTGGTGGTTTAATAGGTTAAACCAAGTTTGGAACCACTGTTTGGCTGACAAAGCATAGAAGCAGCAATCCAACTTGACATGTACGTTGACTTCCAAGCCAAGAGAAATTCGTGCTGTGGACTAGGCTCTCTTTCTTTTCTGTTCATTTCTGTCCCAGAAGTTCTCGCCCTCCTGCCGTAGATTTTTTTCCCGTATCATCATGTCTTTTAAAACCTACTAAGAAACGCAGGTGACATTTGTTTATTCCTAAAACCAGCTTTCTACCCTTCCCTTCCCTGAGCTGCTGTTATGTGATCTGTTGGGGAAATACTTTATTTTACTTCAGGCTTAATTTGGTTATGAAATTATAGGGTGGAATTATATATTTACCTGAAAATATCTGTGGAAAAAAAAGGATAGCCCAAGATGTACTGCTTCTTGCCTTTCTCCTCCTAGATGTTTAGACAGTATAAATGCAGATGCTAAACGGTGTCCTCGTTTCCTCTAATGGGCACACCAGAACCCTAGAGTATTCAGGTTCCTGGATGTGCATTTTGCATCTGTTACATATATAAGTAAGTAATTTTCCTCAAGTGGTTACCAAGAGCAAGTACAGAAAACTTTGGTAATTTGGCTACTATCTGATGATAAAATGTTGCCTTCTAAATATATATATGTAAAATATTAATATGTGAATATTTCTTCCCCAGTCTGATGTTAGAACTGCGTTATAAAAAGCCTCTTGCTAGTGTCCTTGGCTCTCGCAGGTAGCGGTTTACTAGACTGTAGCATTCGATTTGTGAGTATGTGATGTTATAATGCTCAGAGTTGTCTGGTGGTAGTGGGTTAGAGTTCCTTTTCAGAGTTGATTTAGTTGCCGTGTTTGATAATTAGAATATCGTAATGCTTGTGCCGTGTAAAATAAACTCACCTCCTTTCTGATAAGTGAACTTTAAAAAAAAGAATAAATTACTATGTTTAACTTAAATAATTTTTCCCGTCTTTCATTGATAGGTGGTAACGTCCTTATCTTGGCTCTTTGGGGGGACAAAGGAGCCCCACATATGCAGGCCTTACACTTCTGTTTTGCTTTGGGTGCCTTTTTGGCTCCACTGCTAGCTAAACTGGCATTGGGTCCGCCAGCGTCTGCTGAAAACCACACAGAGTCTGACTTTCATCATCCTGCACTCAACCGATCGTCTGACGCTGACTCAGGAGTTCTGTTTGGAGTCCCTAATGATATGACTTTACTGTGGGCTTATGCTGTTATCGGTACTTACATGTTCGTAGTTTCTGTCGTTCTGTTTGCTCTGTTTTTGAAGAATAGCTCAAAGCAGGAAAAAGCAAGAGCATCTGCTCAGACATCTCGAAGAGCAAAATATCACAATGCCCTTCTTTGTCTCCTTTTTCTGTTCTTCTTTTTCTATGTTGGAGCCGAGGTAACATACGGCTCTTACGTTTTCTCATTTGCAACCACCCATGTTGGCATGAAAGAAAGTGAAGCCGCTGGGTTGAACTCCATCTTCTGGGGGACATTTGCAGCCTGCAGGGGCCTGGCAATCTTTTTTGCTACATGCTTACAACCTGGAACCATGATTGTGTTGAGTAACATTGGCAGCCTGACTTCATCTTTATTTCTGGTGCTTTTTGACAAGAACCCGGTTTGTCTTTGGATAGCAACTTCAGTGTATGGGGCCTCAATGGCGACCACATTTCCCAGTGGTGTTTCTTGGATTGAACAGTACACGACCATCCATGGGAAATCTGCAGCATTTTTTGTAATTGGTGCTGCCCTGGGAGAAATGGCTATTCCTGCGATGATTGGAATTCTTCAGGGAAAGTATCCTGATTTGCCTGTAGTGCTGTATACCTCTTTGGGAGCAGCCGTAGCCACTGGTGTTTTATTTCCTGTGATGTATAAATTAGCCACTTCACCTCTTGATCGCCAGCGAAAAGAAAACAGAAAGAGTGAGGACCAGAAAGCTTTGCTGTCTAGCTCCGGGCTAAATGAATATGAGGAAGAGAATGAAGAGGAGGATGCAGAAAAATGGAATGAAATGGATTTTGAAGTGATTGAAATGAATGATACAATGAGGCATTCTATAATAGAGACATCTGGAAATAGTTTGACAGAGTCTGCAGCTGAAATCTGTAACCAAACCATCAAATGCAGTGGTGTTTGAGTCCTCTCCTGTTAATACTGGCAACTCCCCTCCGAAGCACGTGCCAGCAACCAGGACAAAAGGGACTGACATTTAGAGAAGATGGATTACTCACTGACATCCTTGAATAATTGCCACCTCTAAGGAGGCCATTCAGAGCAGAACATTAGCAGAATTTCACCATGCTTTGGGGATTAAAATTTCTAGGTCCAATTATAGTGAATGCTAAAAAGTTTTGAAATGTTCTGTAATTCCCAGAGTTTTCCATAAGCAACCAAATGGTCTCAAACACGTACACTGGGATCTTGTTATAAGGCTAGTATTTGGCATGTGACTGATTAGGAAATATTTTATGGTCTCTACCCCTCAGAGCATGCAAAGAGGCCGTTTGTCTTTGAGAAGTTGGGTATTCTCATAGAGTGAGACCATGTAGGAGGTGAATTCATTGGTTGAACAAATTATCAGGTATCAATACTTTTCCAGGAAAGTTGAGAATAGTTTTGTAAAAGAGAAATGGAGAGATACTTTTATTAATTTCTTTTCCTTATCTGTAGGGTTGGATAAAAGAATGCTTATGACTCATCTGATTTCTCATTTCAGTGAAGAGAACACAGAACAGGACCCAAGGGGCCTGGCTTCAAGCCTTGGCTCCTGGCCTTGCACTCTGTCACTTAACATAGGCCTCATTTTTCTCGCCTCCTGATCTGTGATTCTAGAAATGAAAATGAGATGATTTCCAAATTGGGAATCCATAAGTTTTAAAGTTTGTGCAAAATGTCTGCTAGAAATTACTACAAGTGCCCCCCCACCCCGTTCTTCATTTCAAATGAGAAGTGAAACCAAAATGATAAATAGCTTTAAGAATGTGCTAATGAAAAAAAAAGACCAAAAAAGTGCTGATAAGTGATTACATGTCAATTTAATGTACTTAATATTTAATACCTTATTTGAATAATTACCTGAATTTGGTACTGCATTTCTTTGACTCTTAAGTTGCAGTTTTCCCCCCACACTTTTAACATCTCTGAAATCAAGACATGTCTTACAATCAGTGATTATTTAACATTGTGACAAAGTTCAGTTGGCAGTTTTTTCCGCATACGTGTATATAAAATAATGTGTTTTACAATCAGTGGCTTAGATTCAGTGAAATACAGTAATTCAATTATGGAGAGGATACTGTCTTCACAGACATCTTAAAAAGAAATTATTTTTATATGCTAATATTCTGTGTTCAAATGGGATTTGGACACACTGTGTTCTCATTTTAAAAGCTGTTTCAGAGTTACATTAGGAGTAGGGCTATAGATGGAGTGTTTTGAAGTCCTTTGCCTACCTCAGTAACAGAGGCTGGGTCTGAGCCTTGCTCAAGATTAGCTCTTCACCACATCTGGGTGGTGATCATATCGTAATTACTGTAAACCAGGTTGCAAGTGTAATTTACAGTGAGGCACAGTCTTTTCCAGTGATTGGAATAGTTATGTTCCTCATCCAGGGTTTCTCCTTCCTGAGTTTGAAATACCTGGGAAACCAAAGTAAAGATTAGAAAGTGACTTGGTGGCTTAGGAGTCAAGGATCAGAAAGGGTACTTCCTATGTGCATGGCAAAATTGGTGCAGGCGATCCTTTGAAAAATGCCTAGAGTTGATGAAATTTTCTTTACTTCCTCCAGTTTTATGCTGAATAACATCTAATTTCTACCTGATTGGAGTAAGTGTGCTTTCTCTTACTTAATTTCTGTACATTTGCAATTGTTTTGTCTCAAGTAAAATACAGCATCTTTCTTGACCACTGCCCATTCACCATATATGCCTGCCACAATCTTGGTTCATGTAATGACCTGACAACTTCGGAGAGAGCTGGTGGAGAAATTAATGGTAAAAACCCTCTTGCTCTTTTTATTTATTTTTTTGGGCGGTGGGTGGGTGGAGGACGGTGTCTCTCTCACTCTTATCACCTAGGCGGGAGTGCAATGGCATGATCTCAGCTCACTGCAACCTCTGCCTCCCTGGTTCAAGTGATTCTCCTGCCTCAGCCTCCTGAGTAGCTGGGATTAGTGGCATGCGCCCCATGCCCAGCTAATTTTTATATTTTTAGTAGAGAGGGTTTACCGTGTTAGCTAAGCTGATCTCAAACTCCTGATCTCAAGTGATCCACCCACCTCAGCCTCCCAAGGTGTTGAGATGACAGGGCTGAGCCACCGCGCCAGCCCTTCTGCTCTTCTATACTGTACTTTTCCCTTAGTTAGAACTCGGAAATTACTTCTGCTTCACTTATTGCTTTTTCTCAGGTTGTTGGAAACCAGGCAGTAGCAGTTACTTGGCAGAATAGGCATTCCACCTTCAGCATTTACTGTTACAGGGTAGAAGATGCAGCTCAGGGAGAGGAGGATGATGATAAGAACATGGAAGAAAATTTCAAAATCCACACTGGAAAATTCACTATGGTTCCACAAACCAAAATGTGAATGGTCATATGAGATCATAGGCATTGTTAGAGTTCCATATTGGAAGGAAAAGACTTAGTACAATTCTAAGAATTAGCATTCATCCTACTGATCAGTTCTTAGGAGAGTGTCTGCTGATAACCTAACTAACTAATACCCAAGTGTTCTATTGCTGGGTAACACATAACAAATTGAACACCTTCAAACAACAGACATTTACCATCTCACAGGGCTGCTTATAGGGTTTCTTACTCTTGTAGACTGAGGTCCCCGTTTCTTGCTGACTGTCAGCTGGGCACCACTCAGCTTCTGGAAGCCTCTCACAGTTCTGTGCCATGTGGCTCAGTCACAGATGCTTCTCACAACATGGCAGCTTCTTCAAAGCAAGCAGGAGAATCTCTAAACGAGTCTTATATGACGTTATGTCCTTGTGGGAATAACATCCCATTGGCTTTACCATATTCTAGTACCTAGAAGCAAGAGCAGAGGCTAGCACAGGGATATGACTCATTGGGGATTACCTTAGAGTGTGTCTGCCACACTCAGGTACCTGTAAAATAGAGATTTTCAAAAGAGCTAAAAGCTGTGAGCTAAGAGCAGGGCATGATGGCTCACACCTGTAATCCCAGCTACTCAGGAAGCCAAGGTGGAAGTATCCCTTGAGTTCAGGAATTTGAGACCAGCCTGGGCAATATAGCGAGACCCTGTCTCTAAAAAATTTTAAAGAGACCCCTTCTCTAAAAAACAAAAAGCCAACAACTATGAGCTGGAAGAGAAAAGCTTCAACAATCACTGAACGTGATTACAGGTACAGCTAGTATGAAGATGGAATATGCCCCATTACCCAGGCCAACAAATCTTACATAGAATGGTTTTTATGTTTGTGGGACAGTGGGTGAGTTAACTCAAGACTTATGCCTTTTTTTCCCCCTCTCAATATTTTATGGTCCCTTATCACTGTGCTTTTAACCTATTAAAATGCAGTTGAGGCCAAGTGCGGTAGCTCACACCTATACTTCTAGCACTTCGGGAGGCCAAGGTGGGCAGATCACCTGAGGTCAGGAGTTTGAATCAGCCTGGTCAACATGGTGAAACCCTGTCTCTACTAAAAATACAAAAATTAGGCCAGGCGTGGGGGCTCATGCCTGTAATACCAGCACTTTGGGAGGCCAAGGCGGGTGGAATGCCTGAGGTCAGGAGTTCAAGACTAGCTTGGCCAACATGGTGAAACCCCATTTTTACTAAAAATACGCAAATCAGCTGGGTGTGGTGGTACAGCTGTTAATCTCAGCTACTTGGGAGGCTGAGGCAGGAGAATTGCTTGAACCCGGGAGGCGGAGGGTGCAGTGAGCTGAGTTCGAGTCACTGCACTTCAGCCCCCACCTGGGGACAGAGCAAGACTCCGTCTCAAAAAAAATTAGCCAGGCGTGGTGGTACGCACCTATGATCCCAGCTACTCAAGAGGCTGAGGCGGGAGAATTACTATAATGACCCTACTTTGCTGTTGAACACTAGAACTTATTCCTTCTGTTTTTTAAAATTTATTTTTTTAAGACGGTGTTTCACTCTTGTTACCCAGGCTGAGTGCAATGGCGTGATCTCAGCCCACTGCAACCTCTGCCTCCCAGGTTCAAGCAATCCTCGTGCCTCTGCCTCCCAAGTAGCTTGGATTACAGGCATCTGCCACCATGCCTGGCTAATTTTTGTATTTTTAATAGAGTCAGGGTTTCACCATGTTGGTCAGACTGGTCTTGAACTCCTGACCTCAGGTGATCCGCCCACCTTGACCTCCCAAAATGCTGGGATTATAGGTGTGAGCCACCAAAACTGGCTTCTATCTAACCATGTTTTTGTACCCATTAACCAACTCTTTTCACCGCCGTTCCACCCTTTCCGGCACCACTCCACCCTTTCCAGCCTCTAGTAACTATCATTCTACTCTCTGCCTCCCTGTGATCAATTTTTAAAGCTTTCATATGAGTGAGAATATACGATACTTGATTTTCCATGCCTGGCCTGTTTCACTTAACATAATGACCTCAGTTTTATCCTTGCTGCTGCAAATCATGACAGTGTTTCATTCTTTTTATGGCCAAATAGTATTTCATTGTGTATACATACCACATTTTCTTTATCCACTTATCTATTGAAGGATACTTAAGCTGATTCCATATCTTGACTATCATGAATAGTGCTGCAGTAAACATGGGCATGTAGCTGTGTCTTTGATATACCAATTTTCTTTCTTTTGGATGTATACCCAGCAGTGGGATTGCTGACTCATATGGTAGAACTATTTTTAGGTTTTTGAAGAACCTCCATGTTGTTTTCCACAGCTGTTATGCTAATTTGCATTCCCACTAGCAGCATACTAGTGGTCTTCTTTCTCATCCTTTCTAGTATCTGTTTTTTTTTTGTCTTTTTGATAATAGTCATTTTAAGTGGGGTGAGATATTTCATTGTGGTTTTGATTTGCATTTCCCTAATTATGAGTGATATTGAGCATTTTTTATTTTTAAATTTTATTTTAAAAAATAGAGACAGGGTCTCATTATGTTGCCCACGCTGATCTCAAACTCCTGGCCTCAAGCAATCCTCCCATGACCTCTCAAAGTTCTGGGATAACAGGTGTGAGCCACTGTGCCCAGCTTGTAGTATTTTTTGGGTTTTTTTTTTTTTTGAGGTGGAGTCTTGCTCTGTCACCCAGGCTGGAGCGCAATGGCGCTATCTTGGCTCACTGCAACCTTCATTTCCCAGGTTCAAGCAATTCTTCTGCCTCAGCCTCTGGAGTAGCTGGGATTACAGGCGCCTGCCCCCATACCCAGCTAATTTTTGTATTTTTAGTAGATACAGGGTTTTACCATGTTGGCCAGGCTGGTCTTGAACTCCTGACCTCAGGTGATCCACCCGCCTGAGGTCAGAAAAGGTTATATTTTGATCAGAAAAGATATATATTTTTTTGAGACAGGGTCTTACTCTGTTGCCCAGGCTGGAGTGCAATGGCCTGATCATGGCTCACTGCAGCCTCAAACTTTTAGGCTCAAGCAAGCCCCTGTCTCAGCCTCCTGAGTAGCTAGGACTACATGTGTCACCATGCCAAAGTTTTTTTTTTTCTGTTGTAGAAATGGGGTCTCGCTATGTTGACTAGGCTGGTTTTGAATTCCTGGCCTCAAGCAATCCTTTCGTCTCAGTCTCCCAAACTGCTGGGATTATAGGTATGAAGTGCTGTGTCCAGCCAGAAAACATTCTTGATATGATTTTTTTTAATTAGTTGAGATTTGGTTTTTGTGTTTGTTTGTTTGTTTAACATGTGGTCTATCTTGGAGAATATGCTGATGAGAAGAGGATGTTTCTTCTGTAGCTGTTGGATGAAATGCTCTATAAATGTCTGTAAGGCCAGTTGGTCTAAATCTAATGTTTCTTTGCTGATTTTCTGTCTAGATGATCTGTCCAGTGCTGAGATTGGATTACTGAAGTCCCCAACTACTATTGTATTGGAGTCTCTGTGCCCTTTTATTTTTTTATTTTTTCTGAGACAGGATCTCACTCTGTTACCCAGGCTGGAGTGCAGTGGCACGATTATGGCTCACTGTAGTTTCGACCTCCTGAGCTGAAGTGATTCTCCTGCCTCAGCCTTTTGAGTAGTTGGAACTACAGCTATGTGTCACCATGACTAATTTGTAATTTCTTTAATAGAGGTGAGGTCTCGGTATGTTGCCCAGGCTGGTCTTGAACTGCAGCTCAAGTGATCTTCCCACCTTGACCTTTCAAAGTGCTAAGATTACAGGCATGAGCCACTGTGCCTAGCCTAATTTCTTAATTATTTCTAGTAACAAGGTCTCACTATGTTGCCCAGGCTGGTCTCAAACTCCTGGGCTCAAGCATTCCTCCTGCTTTGGCCTCCCAAAGTGCTGGGATTACAGGTGTGACATTCCCTTTAAATATAAGAATATTGGCTTTATTTATTTTGGTGCTCTAGTGTTTGGTGCGTATATATTTCAAGTTGTTTTAGCCTTTTGAATTGATCTCTTTATCATTATAGAATGATTTTCTTTGTCTCTTTTTACAGTTTTGGATTTATTGTGTATTTTATCTGATAAAAGTATAGCTATTTCTGCCGGGTTTGGTTTTGCTTTGTGTGAAATATCTTTTTCCATACCTGCAATTTCAGTCCATATGTGTGTTTATGGGTGAAGTGAGTTTTTTGCAGGCTGCATATATTTGGGTAGGTAATGGGGATTATTTTGGGTTTTTTTTGTTTGTTTTAATCCATTCAGTGTTTCTATAACTTTTAGGTGGGGAGATTAATCTGTTTATATTCAAGGCTGTTACTGATAGGTGAAGACTTGCTCTTGTCATTTTGTTAATTGTTTTCTGACTGTTTTGTATATCCTTTGTTTCTTCCTCTCTTAATGTTTATCATTGTGATTTGGTGATTTTCCTTAGAGATAAGTTTTCTTTTTCTTCCTCTTTTGTGTGTCTACTCTACTAGTACATTTTATACTTTTGCATGTTTTCATGATGGTGATTATTATCTTTTTGCTTCCAGAGGCATTAGGCATTTCTTGTAAGGCTAGTCTAGTTGTGATGAATTCCACCAGTTTTTATCTGGGATCTGTGGTTATTTTGATTATGTCTTGTATTTTTCTTTATTTCTGTGGGTTTTTTTTAACAATTATTTCAGAGAAGATTGGTTCTTACACTGTGACTATCCTTTTCTGTTTATTTCATTTTAATTTTTTTAGAGACAGGGTCTCCCTATGTTGCCCATCCTGGAGTGCAGTGGTGTGATCATAGCTCATTGCAGCTTCAGACTCCTGGGCTCAAGCAATCCACTCACCTCAGTCTCTTGAGTAGCTGGGACTACAGTTGCATGCCACTTTACCAGGCTTCTTTTTTTTTTTTTTTTTTTTTTTTTCCCAGAGACAGGGTCTCATTTTTTTTACCAGGCTGGTCTTGATCTCCTGGCTTCAAACAGTATTTACAAATA
>CAUYLG010044212.1:0-13225 GCA_963573385.1 Cacajao melanocephalus | reverse complement strand
TTCCACAATGGTTGAACTAGTTTACACTCCCACCAACAGTGTAAAAGTGTTCCTATTTCTCCACATCCTCTCCAGCATCTGTTGTCTCCAGATTTTTTAATGATCGCCATTCTAACTGGCATGAGATGGTATCTCAATGTAGTTTTGATTTGCATTTCTCTGATGACCAGCGATGATGAACATTTTTTCATATGTTTGTTGGCCTCACGTATGTCTTCTTTTGTAAAGTGTCTGTTCATATCCTTCGCCCACTTTTGAATGGGCTTGTTTGTTTTTTTTCTTGTAAATCTGTTTTAGTTCTTTGTAAATTCTGGATATTAGCCCTTTGTCAGATGGGTAAACTGCAAAAATTTTTTCCCATTCTGTTGGTTGTCGATTCACTCTAATGACTGTTTCTTTTGCCGTGCAGAAGCTGTGGAGTTTGATTAGGTCTAAAAATGGAATATATTTACCATGTACCACATGATGCTTTGATAGATGTATACATTGTGAAATGATTAACACAAATGTGGGTCTCTTTCTGTATTCTGCTGTTCGTGATGGTCCTTCTTCATGGTATACTTTTTCCTTGTGTTTTTATCTTTGTATCTTGATCACTATTTTTGAAAAAGATATCATGAAAATAATTTGAAGCCAAGAATGATAACGTTCTTCTGCACTGATTTTTATTTTCTTTTGACAGCCCCCTGGGGATACTACCTGTCCAGTTCCACCTTAACACAGTGCTTCAGATTCCTTCGACCTAGGTTGCAGGCAACTGGGTTTCGGGTTCTAGGCTACCTTTATCTTGAAGGTGAAGCTTCCCCTCTGAGAGGAAGCCTAGCTTAAAGTGGATGCTGTTTATCAAAGTCTTCTTCTGGGGCAGGCCTGAACATTGGTTTCTGCTCTCCTACTCCTTTACATTGCCAAAAGCACAGCTTAGTTTTGCTACTAAACTAAATAGTATTGTTTCTTGCAGATTGGCAAATGCCCTCAGGGCAAAAGCTTTTTTGTGTTTTGGGTCTGCCTCTTTGGATTTTCAACTTCTCCTAGGTTTCAGCCTAGAAATTCTTTATCTTGTTAGCTCTTTAATGCTTTTGAGAAAATAAAAACAATTATAATGATTGTCCTCAGTGGGAAGGTTTGTCCTAATCACCTAGCCTCCACTACAATTAAAGATGATCTTAGGAGCCCAATACCATACATCTTTCCATTCTACCATCGTGATAGTCCCAAGATGGCTGCCATACCTCCATATGTTACATGCCGCATCAGCATCAACTGAAAGAGCCTGTTTCATCATGCATGTATTTAAGAGCAAGTAAACCTTTACCAGATGTCCTCCAGGAGATGTTTTCTCATGTCTCAAAGGCCATTATTTTACCACCAATTCCAAAACAAGTCACTGGAAGGGGATGCAATTTCCGTGATTGGTGTAATGTAATCAGCATTTACCCTGTGGGACTGGAATTGTCTTTAGTTCCCCTGAAGCACATGGATGCTTGATTTCTGAGCAAAATGTGGGTCTATAAGCAAGGAAGAAGGAGGTAAATGGCCACTGGGTGGGTAACCAACTGTGTCTATCACAGTCTGTGCTCAGGATTAAAGATTAAGAAGCATAGTCGTGGTTCTTGTTCTACTTGGAGACCTACGTGCTCTGAATGATGTAAGAAAATATAGAGCCAAATCTAATACAGAAAAGATTCAGAAATATAGGGGCATATTCAATGAAAACACATTTTGTAACTTAAAAACTGTAAAAATGTGGGATAGCCTATGATCAAAATATAAATTTATTCAAAAATATGAAAAAATAAAATTATATAGCGGAAAGAATGGGTTTATTGGAAATTTATTCCCCAAACTTAATCACATTACAAATTACTTCTCTAAATGCATACTGTATAAAATAGGAATAGATCTGATGGACTCATGATTCCACTGGATGAGCTGGTCCTCTAAATGCTCCTGGTAGAGGTGGGCTGCAGTTAGCAGAAGAAAGAAAATATTATGTCTTAAGAATCCTGGCTGGGTGCGATGGCTCATGCCTGTAATCTCAGCACTTTGGGAGGCTGAGGCAGGTGGATCACTTGAGGTCAGGAGTTTGAGACCAGCCTAGCCAACATGGTGAAACCTTGTCTTTACTAGAAACACAAAAATTAGTCAGGTACAGTGGTGCACACCTGTAGTCCCAGTGGCTTGGGAGGCTGAGGCATAAGAATCGCTTGAACCTGGAAGGCAGAGATTGCAGTGAGCCTCAATCATGCCACTGCATTCTAGCCTGGGCTACAGAGTAAGGAGAAAAAAAAAAAAGAATCCTCCCAAACCTTGGAAACATGAGCATCCCTTCCCTAGCGGGGCTAGAAGGCTTTTCTTGACTTAATATACCTGCCTTTGCTACATAGGAGCAGGGGACCACAGAAGGTGAGCTATGAAGGTACAAAGACAATCTTTTGTAAGTTCTGGCTTGCTCCCAGACTTTCAGAAACCAGATCCTCCTGTTTGGACATGAGGCCCCAGAGAGAGATAGGAATTTATCCTGCCTGTCCCCAACTGCCCCACCATAATGTCTGATGAGAAGAAGTCCAGTTTCTGAATACTAGCCTTCCACAGGTTTGGAGTCCATCTTTCCTCCTTCTCTTTTCCATATCCTGTTTCTATGGCTTGATCTCATCTTAGAAGTTCCCCTTCCTAGTTTGTCATTTACCTAGTTGCTAGCTCTTGAAAGTCCCTCAAAGAAGATACCCAAAGAAAGTGTGCCAAGCAGGTTGAAAGTAGGCATGGGTTGATATTTTTTGGTCATGAGCAGCTGAGTACAGCTGGGTTTTGGGGGAGGGTGGGGACAAGTTGGGTAAAAGTGAATTGAAAGTTTATCTACATGTACTTGTAGATGTACTTTCATGTACTACATAACTACATGTCTTCTTTGATTACCTCCATACCATTTCATTCTTCAATCCCACAAGTTAAAGCTATTGATGTATGTGACGAGGCTCCTTTAAAACAAAAAAAAATTAATAAGTTTGGATGTATCAGCCTAGTGACGAAGCTTATTTAGCTGATTGGCTTGCTTTTCAGGCGGTATGCTGAGTAGTTAAGTGGGAGGAGGCTTTGAAATATAAATGGGCTGGTTTAGCTTGTAACTCCACCACTTACTATTGCTTGACATTGGGCATGTCACAGCCTCTCTAGGTCTGGGTTTCTGCATCTGTAAGATGCCAGTAATATCCTATGTTTACTTCATAGTGTTATTGTAAGAAAGGATTAGGCAATGTTACATATATTAAAGACTCAACAAATGTTAGTTATTAATTCTTAATCTGTATTGCCTAAAATAACTCTTGGATGGGAAGGGGATGGTGGAGTGGTTATAAGGTGCTCTTGGGGCTGGAGGCTTGGGAAGGCAGGTTTTGAAAGGATGGGGAGACTGAATATGCATGTGAGGACCTAGGCTTTGAAAGAGGATAATCAAAAGTTGGATTGGGGGAATAGAGTCACAACTAACTTCCATTTCTCTTGAAGTGTGGCCCAAGGCCCTGGGGGAAACTTCAGCTTCAGGCTATACCTGTGTACCTGATTGTGACTGGGTATGTTTCCTGCAGGAGTGAAGCTATTGGTAGTTTCTTTTAAGGCCCCGCCTCCTCACCTTGAGACTCCTGGCCAGATAGCTGAGCTGGGCTGCCTCAGAGTGGGCAGTTGTCCTGCTGTCTCCTGCTGGCTCAGCCAGCCAGGCTCAAGGTACATCCTGCCTCACTGGAGTTCCTTCTCCAAAGTACATTAAGGGCTTGAGTGGCCCAGCCCAGAATAATGGATACATGAATTAGCAGGTATTAGAAGGCTTCAGCATCAGTAAATCTTCATGCTCTGGGCAGTATCTGCTGAAACCCATTCTTATCAACCATTTCAGGAGAGAAGGATCCAAGGGCCGTGGTGGATATCTGTCTCAACCCAGAGAGAAAGGAGCTGAGACAGCAGGGTCTTTGGTAGTGCTGGAAGGGTAGAGAGTAGGTCGTGGGTGGAAATATGTTTAAAAGGAGAAACGTAAGAGAAAAGGGTTAAAAGGGAATTGTGGGAAGCCTTTTGTCACCACCTCAGGCAGCTGGATGAGGGACCAGGCCTGAGGGAGCAGTTGGAAGAATAGTTACGTCAGAGGCAGAAGTGTAGCTTCAGTCTTCACAGTGGCCACTATCAGCATTTGGACATGTTCTGGCCATTTCATCAGAGAGGCAAGCACCCCTTGATACCTGTTTGATGGGTTTGGATGGGAGGAAGGGAGAAATTAGTTTTGAGGACACTATGAGCTCTCGTTCCCAGGGGTTCTTCTTTAGCCAGTGCTGTGGGCTCACATCTGAGCCCTGAGGAGAGGAACCCTGTGCAGAAGTTGAAGGAACTGTCTGCTGTTTTCTTGAGAGCCCAGTGTGACATATGGGGACAGATGATGTTGATCTTGTAAACACAGTGGGGAAGATGGACTTAGCTTCCATCAGGGCTTGGTCCTGGCATAGTGAAGACTCCAGGAACTCAGGCAACTTGACACTTAGAATACTGGGGATTTGAGAACCCTGGAGCCAGTATCCTGGATCGGGTGCTGGTGTCCTCATAGAGGGCACCTCAGGCATCCTCCAGCAACAGCAGGCAGCCAGAGCAGCAGAGGAAGGACATGGCAGGTACGGCTGACAATGTCTTGTGAGCAGGAATGAGTATGGGGAGATGTAAGTGGGGCTCCAGGACATAATGAGATGAAACTTTTCAGGGGCTGAAACCCAACTTGAGGAACAATATCAGGCCAAAGGCATGGAATTTGAATTGCCTCTGTTAATGGAGACTTCTTGTCTGGTGAAGGCTAGGAAAGTCAAGTCACAGAAGAAACTTCCTGTCTGTGAGGTAGTACTCCCAATTGTACAAATATTTATTGAATTCCTACCCTGTGCAGACACTATTATGAGTGTGAACAAGACAGGCAGAATCTTTGTCTTCATGGGAATGACAGTGAAGGAAAGGCATTACCCAGTTAGAAAGTGCCGTGGGAGCAGAGAAAAGAAGAAGAATTTCAGCTGTGGACTTGATCTTGAAAGGCCTTGAAGGATGGGCAAAGGCTGGTCTTGTGGAGATAGAGGAGGCCCACAGAAGAACGGAGAGTTTGGGAAATAATCTTTATGTGGTGGACATGTGTTTATACACATTGTAAGTGTATATGAAGGGTATTAGTAATATTGAGAGAGAAAGCTGGGAAGGTTGGTTGGGTGGGCTTCAGATCCCATGCTAGGATTTTATTCAGTAGTCTATGGGCAGCCATTGGGAGATTTTGAGCAAGAAAAGTAACTTGATCAATCCTTTCCTGCCTTTGGCTGAGGTCACTTAGCAGCACTGGTGTTAGGCAGAGTTGCAGGCCATGATTATTTCAATATGTTCTCTTCCTGGCCTTCTCATGGGAGCAGTCGTAATTTTATTTTTACCCACTTCTCTGTTTTGGGCGTGCGTCAGATTAGCAGCTAGCTCTATGCCTTCAGTTGGAAGAGAGCTTCTGTTAAAAGTGCTGTATGGGTGGAGTCTTTCCGCCACTGTCTGAGCCCCACTGCCCCTCCTGGGTGTTGACCTTGGCTGTAGAGGGTGTGTCCTTTGATTTAAAGCTATTTGTTTCCCCTTCTTTTTCAGCTTCGCCCTGGTACTTCTGAATGACCAAGGTTCCTGCAGGGAGGTTGAGCAAAGGCAGCTTGTGGTTTGAGTGTTAGCTAGGAGTAGCAATTAATAAATGAATGGTCAGTTATCTTGGGAATATAGGTCTTTGCTTCAGCTGGATTTACTTTCATTTTGTCATAAATACCAGAAGCTTCCTGAATTTAAATTGGTTTCCTGAAACAGACCTTGGTTCTGGGAACATTTCTCACTGTGGGAGACAGGATTGTCAACAAAAATGAGGATGCATTTTTAAAGATAAGATCTATTGATCAGTGTATGGTCCACAACGAATCAAATTTGGTGACTTAAAACTTCTGTACTCAAATGAAGGGTATGGTGCATATTTATCTTTCAGTAACAGCGATGTTTTAGAATATCCATATAGTACTGCTGGCTTAGTTGGCCTGGATGTTATATTCATGAGGCCAAGGCTATAGCCCAGCTTTCTTCCCTCTGGTGGACAGATAACTTCTCTGTGGTCATGGTTAGAGACCACATCTTCTGTTCCAGCTGGTAGTCTTTTAGTAGCATTTTGTCAGTCATGCAAGAACCAGCGAAAATAGCATAGACAGATAATAAAAACCTTAACCTTCTACTGGAAAAAGAACTTAGACAATATTGCCTGTTAATAATGGTCGTATTATAACTTAGTTCTTTTTGTTTTGTTTTGTTTTGTTTGACATTGGTTAAGTACTTCCTATGTGCCAGGAACTGTCCTAGGTGCTTATCTCAACCCTCAAAATAGTATAGATCCTATTTTACAGATCAGGAAACTGAGGCTGAAAGAAGTTAAGTGACTTGACAGAGTCATTCAATTTGGATAATGGTATGCATAATTAGTATTCTAACCTAGCTTTTCTTATCTCAAATCTCATGTCCTTTCCTCTCTTCTCTCTGGAAATGATGATGAGAATATAGTAGTTCCCCCTTATCTGAGGGGAATAGGTTCCAAGATCCCCAGTGGATGCCTGAAACCACAGATAGTACTGAATACTAAATAAAATATGTTTTTTTCCCCCTGTATGTTCATGCCTATGATAAAGTATAATTTATAAATTAGACACAATAAGAGATTAACAGCAATAACTAATAATAAAATGGGACAGTTATAACAATATAGTGAAAGTTATGTCACTGTAGTATTGCTGTCTCTCAAAATATCTTACACTGCATCACAGGTAACTGAAACTGTGGAAAATAAAACCACGGATAAGGAGGGGCTGCTGTACCTATGCTTTAGGTTCCTGGAGGCAGAGTCAGAGATTGGATTGTTCAGTAACATCCTGGAGTCTCCTTTGTCCACCAAAGTATCTTTGGCTATGACCTTAGGCCTCTTGCTTTGAAGCAGAGTTACCTCTATCCTATTTGGAGTCCAAATTAACATCTGCTCACCACCAAGTGGATCCCTGGAGATCTCACTTGCTCTGTCCTCCAGCCCCTGTCCCCTGTTGAATTGGGGAAGTGGCAGATGGAAGACCAAGTGGCAGATGGAAGGTCAGATTTCAGACCTTGCAGGTTTCCTTCTGATCTGCATCAGCTCAGAGGGAGAGAAGGAGGGACTAGCTGGTGTGTGGTTAAGTGTATTTTGTTGACCTGCTGCCCTGAACTGGGAGTCTATACTAGGAATCTCTTTTATGGAAAAGAAAAACAGTGGTTTTTTTTTCTTTTGAACATACTGAGGATGGGGGGGCATAAGCAAATTATTTTATATTTAAATAACTAAAACATTTATTAAGGGTCATCTCTGGAGAAGACAGAATTGGTATGATTTGAAAGATGCTAGAAAAGTGCTCCCTGCTCAGAACCACTCTGACCCTTGTAGTGCCTTGACACCTTGAACGGTTCATTCATTCCTTTTGGCTAATATCACTCAGCTGATCCTTTTATAGGTGCTTAAATAATGCACTCTTGTGTTAATTTAAGATTCTTCCGGCAGAAGTAGAGGAACATTAAGGCAGTGTGTGTTTTGGGGGAGTGGGGTGGGTGGTGTTTAGAGTGAATGGATGACTCAGACTTGATGAGAGATATTCTGGGATGGCTTCCTGGAGGAGAGAAATACTTAACATGATGTGGTGGCCAAGAAGGCTGTTGGCACCATTCTTTCAGGAGCTTCGGATTGAGACATTCACCAAGTTACTGAACATTAGTTTTTAGTTTCTCAGATAATGGAATTACCTCTAGTAGTACAAGGTACAAAGCCATTATTAACTTGTAAGCCTTTATAATTACTTTTTAGAAGTCCTTTTTTGCTTTAGCATTGTAAATCTTCCTCACAGTGCTAGGGATTTAAAAATTTTAGAAATGACATTTAATTAATGTTGAACGTAAAATCTCTTTGGGTTTTAAGCTGTCTTGGGAATCTAGTCATTCCCTCCTCCCAGGCCCATCTTGCCTTCTTTTAGGGATCATCTAGGAAACCTCCCTGAGGGCTGGCATGGTGGTAGGCAGAGGAGAGTGTCTTCCCTTAGGGTGGCTGTCAGACTTTCCAGCCCCCAGAAACGTTCCATGGAGATGCAGGAGACACTTCCATCTGTGCCTGGGCCAGATTTCAGGGAGACTACGTGGTGGGACTCGCAGCTGGGGGACAGGACAGAGGGACCACAGATGGCAGATGGCTCTGGCTGCCACTTGATGGGGGCTGTTCTTGGGGCCGAGGGGGGGTGTGTGGCTTAGACTGTACTCCCTGTGAAATAAACAGGGAATGCTTTTCTTAGGATCTAAGGAAGCTTTAGCAACTGAGTTAGGATTATGCCATCTCTGTGGGAGAGAGGGTTTCTGCAGGAGACTGCAATGATGTATGTAAACGTGAACATTTTAAAAGTACAACTTTCCAGCCCCCAGAAGCATTCCGTGCAATTGCAGGAGACACTTCCATGCATCCACAGAAACCCTCTGTCCTTCACATGGGCTCTGGAGAGTCCTAAGACTTGGTGCATCTCTCTATGCGAGTAATAGGACATGTTCCCTTAGGCCACATGTAAATGCCAGGCAGCGAGGCTTAAATAGTCATTGCACTCTAAAAAAAAGTAAACATATTTCATTTCTTACGTTTTTATAACGATGTCTTACTTGAACATTTATTCTATGCCAGATTTGTTCTAACGCTGGAAATCCATCTTCTCATTCAATTGTCACAACTCTGGGAGGTAGTTGTCATTCTTTACAGTTTATAAAGCATGTCCACCATCTATCTCACTTGAGTCTTTTAACAGTATATGTATGCTTATTTTACACGTAGGACATGGCCAGATAAGTGACTGTCTTAAGACTGTAAGTCTATGGACTAGTGACATTGGAACTTGAATGCTAAGCTCTTTGTTCCAATTCTGGTCTCCTTTTCATCAAACTGTAATGAGAGCCCAGCTCTCTTTCTCCCCTCAACCCCTGCCTTGTTTTACAGAAGGTGTCTGGGATTCTGTGGCTGGGAGAGGTAGGAGAGGTATTTGAGCAGGTAAGCCTTTTAAGAATGTGTATAGGGTTGAGACCTGCAAGGTGAGAGGCAGCAGGAAGTGGAAGCTGACTGACAGGACCCTGGGGGATGTGTCAGACACAGTGCAACTGTGGCACAGATGTGGTGCAGGCTCCTCATTAAGAGGGAGCTGGAAAGGAAAAACTCCCACTTTAGAGAAGAATGAAACTGTTCCTAATGTCTTTACATCTATGAGGGGACTGATGGTACAAAGACTCACTGATGAAGGGACAGAAGTTTTCAGACCCAAGAAGATATTAAAATAAATATTTAATTGGAACAAATTATGCTGTGAATCATTAAGACAAACATAAATCTCATGAATAAGGTTTCTGTTATTTCTCTGAATCTCAATGAAATATTTATTGAGGAAAATGAAGTCAGCTCACCGCTTTGCATGACTAAATGCCATTGCTGGCTTCCAAAAGCAGCTTCCTCAGGATCTGTCTCAGATCACAAGGATGGGGGATGAGGCAGGACTACTTCCAGGCTGTCCCAACATGAGCAGTGATCAGATCTTTAGATCTGGTAGGATTGAAGCATGGTCTTGCATTGTGTCTGGAATAGAAAAGGATATCTAATTTTTGGTCATTTAATGTTGATTTTGAAGGTCCTGGGGTACTTTCTAATTTGAGGAGTAGGGAGGATCGGCTTCAGGGTAAGTCCTCTGAATTTTCAGATGGCAAACCCCGAGGTAGCTTTTGAGGTGTCTAGAACTTAGAATGCTCTCATTCAGGTTAATGCCTTTGGGGGTGACACATTGTCCTGATGCCATTCCTGGGCTGCTGGTTGGGTATGCTTTACCAATGCTAATGATGTGCTCACACCTTGGGGACTGGGAGAACAACATCAATCCACCTGATCTCACCTAGGGTAGTAGAGGATATTGGCCCATCTCCCCACAGAGGTCAACCCCAGTTCACTGACTTTCTTAGTTGTGGTTTATCAGAGCAAAGCTGGCTATTTTAGGAGATGGATTTCAAATGGCTGAAACCAAACATAGCAGTGTGGGTACATGGGGTGATGAGGATACCCAGCCTTCCTGGACTGGTTTGGGCCGTAGCCATTCACCCGACAGGGCAGGGGGCTTTGACTCCTGAGTTCGTGGTCCTTTGGTAGGCAGATCCAGTGTGGGTCACATGATGGATGTTTCCATGGGTGGTCTTGCTGTCCAAAGTCAGGCTTGCTGTTCTAATTCCATTCTGCTTTGCTTCTTGCAGTTCACAGGTGGTTTAGGTAAATCCTCACAGATGAAATATGACTTTATTCCTCTCTCAGAAACACAGTGCTTTGGTCAGAGAGCAAGCTTAGCCAGCATGTTGAGGGGACTGTCACTTAGGACTGATCATATTATTTTCCTTTGCCTTAGACTTCCCATTTTCTAAACCTAGAGTGTGATTAATGATATAAATGTAGAATAAGAACTCCCATTTCTAGCAGAATTACTGAATTTAACTAATTTTGTACTGAGAATGAGCTATGTGCTTAGAACTGTGCTAATGCTTTAGAAGATACAGAAATGTGAACAGAAGAATCCCTGCCTTTGAAGAAACTTATAATCCAGATAGGAAAATTAAATATATAACATGTAGTTAATATAGCTATTATTATATATATTTAATATGTATTATGTATTAAATATATAAATATATTTATATATAAATATATAATACGTATTCACATAATTAGCTAACTATTCATTCAATTGTATTTATGCAGCACCTTCTCTTAGCAGAATATAAAAGAAATCAGAAATGCTCCCGTAATCCGCACTTTGAGATGCTGAGGTGGGTGGATCACTTGAGGTCAGGAGTTTGAGACCAGCCCGGCCAACATGGTAAAACCCCATCTCTACTAAAAAAAAAATTAGCCGGGTATGTTGGTGCACCCTGCAGTCCCAGCTACTTGGGAGGCTGAGGCATGAGAATCACTTGAACCCAGGAGGCAGACGTTGCAGTGAGCCGAGATCACACCACAGCCTGAGCAACAGAGTAGAGACTCCATCTCAAAAAAAAAGTCGGAAATGCTTTTGTCCTCAGGCTGCTTAAAAAGACATGTTAATAATTATTTTGTAAAGTGAAGAGCAGTATGAGTTCCAGGAAATGTTATCCATGAAAGATGCAGGAGTATAAACAGTACTTCGATTAGTAGACTAGAGAATGTAACCACCAGATAGAGGTTTTGAATGTTTATATTTTCTATCTCCAGAATCTAGCACAGTGTCTAGTAAACAATAGATGTTCAATAAAGAAATGTTGAATGAATAAATTTTTCTAGGCTAGGGTAATCAGAGAAAACCTACCTCATGGAAGAAGCCAAGTTTGAGTTAGATATTTAAAACATGATGGAAATTGGGTGGCAGATAGAAATTGGGAGAGAGCATTTTAAGTTTTTCGGGGGATATCATTGCCATGTCCACAGAACTGTGTTATTTATTTCTCTCTCATATTTGTAAAATATTGCACAAGTCGCTCATGAGTACTCAGCTATTTCTTATCTCCTTTATCAGACCGTTAGGGAAGGGTTGACTCTGGGGCCCAAGGCACCTGGTTGTATGATAAAGTACAAGAAGTGGTGATTTATTTCTACTTGAAGAAGCAATTTTACAGTTTGGGGATGCTTTTGGAACCCTGTTGAAAGAGGCTGTGGATTGGAATTCTCCATAAGGCTATTAATTACTGAATTTGCTTTGTTGTAAAACAAAGGAGCTGCTATATAGGTGTCAGCTGTTGAAGATGCAGAGTGACTTAGTATAAGTGCTCTTCCTAATCACAGGCAGACCTGTTAGCAGACACTCAGAAAAAAAGACAGGATACTGTCAGCACATTGCTGCAGGGAAGGTGGGCAGTTAGTGGCTTCAGATGTCACATAGCATTCTTCTCTCTTTGGTCTCCCAGGTGCTTTCTGTTGGGCAATCAGAGTTTTTGGTTATGACTCTAAAAACAAGTCCCAGTGAGATAATTCCGGGCTTTTAACTTGCCAAATGGTGAGACAAGTGGAGCCAGGGAGTTTGGCTGCAGTGGTTGTGATGGAAGTTCTGCAGGTGATGGTACTAAAGAGAAAGAAAATATTCCTGGCTGTCATGGAAGATATTTGCTTTCTGGGCAGTGGAGCTAGATATACCAGTATAGCCTGCAGTGCTGGTGGAGGCTCAGTACCACTTTGCTGCTGTGATTGTGTCCTTCTGCAGACTCTGAGGTCCTGTTCTGCTCTCCTGTCTCATATGTGGAGATGCACAAGGCCAGGCTGCTGGAGCCTTCTTGGTGGGAATTTTTATAATGATATGCATGGAAGCTTGACTTCTGAGTGTACAGGTGTCCTTCACTTTATTGCACTTTATTTCACTTAACAGATATTGCATGTTTTGCAAATTGAAGGTTTTTGGCAACCCTGCATTTGCCAATGTCAATACCATTTATCCGACAGCATGTGCTCACTTTATGTCTCTGTGTCACATTTTTTGGTAATTTTCACAGTATTTCAAACTTTTCATTATTATTATATCTATTATGATGACCTGTGATCAGCGGTCTTTGATGTTACTTTTGTGATTGTTTAGGGGCACCACAAACCATGCCCATATAAAACTGCAAACTTAATAACTGTGTGTGTTCTAAGTGCTCCACCGACCAGCTGTTTTCTTGTCTCTCCATCTCCTCTCAGGCCTCTCTATTCCATGAGACACAATAATACTGAAATTAGGCCAATTAATGATCCTATAGTAGCCTCTAAGTGTTCAAGTGAAAGGAAGAATCACATATCCCTTGCTATAAATCAAAGCTAGAAATGATGAAGCTTACTGAGGAAGGCATGTTGAAAGCCAAGATAGGCTGAAAGCAAGGGCTCTTGCATCAAACTGTTAGCCAAGTTGTGAATGCAAAGGAAAAATTCTTGAAAGAAATTAAAATTGCTATTTCTTTTTTTTTTCCTTGATTACATTATTTATTTATTTATTTATTTATTTTAATTTTTATTGTATTTTATGTTTTGGGGTACATGTGAAGAACATGCAAGATTGTTGCATAGGTACACACGTGGCAGTGTGATTTGCTGCTTTCCTCCCCTTCACCTATATCTGGCTTTTCTTCCCATGCTATC
>CAUYLG010044209.1:0-56925 GCA_963573385.1 Cacajao melanocephalus | reverse complement strand
ATGTTGCCTGCCGCCGCTAAAACCCACCGCCACCCCCCCCGGGCAAAAACCTCCTCAACCCTTAAAAAAAAAAAAAAAAAAAAAAAAAAAAAAAGCCTCTTCAGTTTCTTTCTGGGCCTATTGGAGCTTGTGGAGATTGATACATAACAATCATGTTTTCCCCATCCAAATTCTGGTTTTTTCTTTTTTTGAAGACAGTCTTGCTCTGTTGCCTAGGCTGGAGTGCAGTGGCACGATCATAGCTCACTGCAGCCTGTATCTTCTGGGGTCAAGTGATCCTCTCACCTCAGCCTCCTGAGTAGCTGGGTCTACAGGTGCGCACCAACCATAACTGGCTATTTTTAAATTTTTTTTATAGAGACGAGGGACTCACTATGTTGCCCAGGCTGATCTTGAATTCCTAATCTCAAATGACCCTCCCGCCTCCACCTTTGAAAATGTTGGGGGTTACAGGTGTGAACCAGGGTGCCAGGCCCCAAGTTCTGAAATATAGAATCAGCAGATGGAGGGAAAGATGTCAGCTCTGTTATGGACTGAGCTGCTAAGGACCAGGGACTTCCCAAGGGGGCCCTTGAGAAGACCAGCTTCAGCAGAGCCCCCCCCAGCTACAGCCCCACCCCCAGTCGGTAGATCCTTTACTCCTCCCCCTGTCAGAGCAGCTTAGAGTGGAGCTGCCTGCTGTGAGGCACACCCCACTGAGCCCTGATTGATTCCCAAACCGTTCACTCAGTCACTACTGCAGTTCACCCCTGTCGGGGATCAGGCATGGTGGAGTAACCCGCCAGGAGTGCAAGGGTAATTCCATCCTCATGGAAATCGAAGACTAAAGAAGAAGCCATCCCTGATCTCTAGTAATTTCTTTCTAAGGAAAAGAAGGTTGAGATTTGGAGTAAAGAATGTGGGTTAGGAACTGGTTTCTGGGGGAGTTGGAAAGCAACCAGTGACAGAGGCCATGGAGCCTCTCAGGTGGGCAGGGAGGAAGCATTCCATTCCGTTCTGAAATTCTCTGAGCAGCCACTTTGTGCTGGGCACTGTGCTACTGTCTGAAAATGCAATGAGAAATGCAAGAGGGAGAGAATACCTTCAACACTCTGAACTAGAGTCAAGTCAAGTCATTTGTGCTGCCTGGAAGTGAGGAATGAAGAAAGTACAGAAAGAGGAGAGATAGCATTTCTGTGGGAGACACTCCAAAGAAGGTGAGCAGATACAGCGGAGGCCTGATGGGAGGGAATGCATGGAAGCATTAGAAAAACCATGTGGCTTAAATAACATCCTGCCAAGGGGTCGGGGACTGCACTAGTTAGACCACTTCTTTAAACTCCAAACTATAGCTGCAGGGATGTTTATGTTTAGAGCCATAATCCTTCAAGGAGTAAAACAGCAATCCTACCTAAGTACCACATCAGCCACTTTGCCTTACCCAGCACCTCTGCACTCAAGGTGGCTGCTTTCTGCAGGGATTCAAAAGACATTAGCCTGCTGCCTGTGTGTGGGTGTGTGCCCTCTCACTGGCTTTCTAAGATGATCGGCTCCCCAAGGGTTCTTGCAGAAGCTTTAGTGGCCTCAGATCAGCCTCCAGGGGATCCTTACTTATTTTCCCAACCCCTTCTTAAAACTTCCACAAAAGAGGCCTTGACACCAAATGGCAGGTCAGGTCTGGAGAAATTTCTCAACTCATTAGTATCTCCCCATTAACATCAGAATTGCCTTCCCTGTGGGGCAACATGTGCTTTGACTGTAAAGGAGGGACCAACTTTTTCCAGTGGCCTTTCTCAGCCAGGACAGTCCCATCACCTCCTGACTGTGTGAGGGACCTGATCTCCCACATCCTGAAAAACTGCTCCAGGCTACTGCTGCTGCCACCACACCCAGGCATACCAAGATGCTGGCTTCTGTGCCCAGAGCAGAATTATGCCCAGCTCTGCCAACCCTTACCAGCATTCACATGCCAATGAAGGGCCACCCTGATTTAATAAGACGTTAATGTCAAAAAATAACAAAGGATTAATTTAAGCAAATAGAGGAACCTGAGGTGGGAAGCTCTATGTGCCTCACTGATTTGTCTCATTTGGGGCCACAGCCTGTTCTTTGGCAGGGTTGGGTCCTGGCAGGCCACACCACAGGATTGGCAGAGAGAGTCATTTTTGCCAAGGATACCTTTCAAGGGGATGTGTACCCAGGAGAAAAGGGTAGGGATTATTTGTAAGGGAAGGGCTGCATTTGCAGCTCCCATCTTTAGAGGGATCTGTCCGGTGGAATAAGTAGGGAGCTGGACGCAAGGAGGTTTCAGCCAGGGGCTGTGTGGGCTAGGGCCTGAGCCCTGATCTTTCTAGGTCTCACTTTGCTCACCGGGTCTTTGGGTAGGAAGATACTTCTCTAGGGAGGATGTCATGCAAATGAAATCCTTCCTACACATCCTTCGTCCACACTGTAAACTCCTAGCAGATAGTAATGGGTGCTAATCCCTGCTTCCATTTTCTAGGGTACTTAGCAGATTGCTCAGCTCTTAGAAGCCGCTCAGCCAAAAAAAATTTGTTGAACAAATGAATGACTCTGTTTCCTCCCTGCCAGAAGTCCCCTATCCTAAAAGGAAGCAAGTTTTGAGTGAGTCACAAATATTCTGATTGTTGTGTCCAAGACCCTCCATTTCCATATTGTCTGTAATTCTAGGAATTTGCTGAGAAACATCAACAAAGTAAGGTTTTGCTTCATGAAGGAACAATGCTCCCCAAAAGTTGGGTGTAAGTCGGATTTTTATGAGACAATTTAGTATTTTAAATGCACAATGTGAACTGATTATTTTAAGAATGCAGAGAAGTTGTACAGGAAGTGAATAATTTGTTAGATCAGTATAAGGTAAAACCCAGCTAAACCACAGAAATTATGCATACACACGGATACATACCCACCGCACCCTCCCATGTAATTCTGTTGCTAAGGGTTCAATCTTAAGGATTACATTACGTTATTTTAAAAGAAAAACGAGGGGGGAAAATTTCACCAGTGCTGTTGCCTTTAAAAATGCAAATAATGGATAGGGATTCTCCTAATCTTCCGGGATTGTAGCTCCTGATTCAGCTAGGGATTCCCAGTAGCGGTAGAGGGGAAAATGGGCTGGAGAATCACTAATCACCAGTTACTGATTAGCTTCTGGGAAGCCAGTGAGTCACACGGGGCCATGGTGGGCAGCCCACATGTACTCTTCATCAATGGCCATGAGTCCTCTCCCAGAAGGAGTAGGGTGGGATCCTCACAGCCATCTGGATGGACCCCCCCCCCCAAAATGATCTTAATTGGGCTTTGAGGCCTTACCTCCAGGAGGCAGAGGCATTGAGGGTTTTTTCAGTGGTGCAGGGTGTGTGGGGTGGGGGTGGGCTGGGAGTGGGGACACCGTTCTCTCGAGCTCCAAAACTGATTCCCCTTGGGGGTAAGGAAATGTGGCGGGGAAAGTACAACAGAGTGGTGGACTGTATTACTGTTCACCAATAATAGATAGCATGAGGATTATCATTTCTTATCTTCTTTAAATCATGCTTGGCTGTGACACACTTTAACCAGTGAAATGTGCACAGAAACAAGCTGAGTCATTTCCAGGCAAAGGCTCCAAGAGCCAGCTCCCATGGTCACCACAACATTCTGGAAAGTGGCTGTGGCATCATCCTGGATCTACAGAGATGGCAGCACAGAGAACCCCTGGCCTACCTATGGCAGATGTGCAGAGTGAGCAAGAAATAAACCTCTGATGTTTGAAACCATTGAGGTTGGGGATTGTTCATTACTATGACATAACCTTGCCTCTACAGATGGGGTCATGACAAATACAAAAAGGTTAAACATAAATCACGTAAGAAGATCTCACAAAACCAAGGAACACCTATAGCCTGGGCCGAGTCCCCTCAGGAAGATGGTCAAGGAGGATGGAGGAGGAGCATGCATCTCCCAGGTTACATCTGAGCCTAGAGTCGTGAGGCCTGAAAGACCTGGGGGAAGCTTGTCTTGTCTCTGGGCGATTGAGATAATCTTCAATGGAACCTTGTTAATAGTTTCCCCCAGTGAACACAAGTGGGAAGTTTTCCTTTCTGTACTCTGACCTTTTCCATCTCCTGTCAATCTCTATCCATGGACTAAGCATAAACGGATATCCAGCCTGGTGCCACTGCCTTCCAGAACAAAATGTGTTCCAGACCTAGATCATGTGAAGCCTGTGGGAAGAAAAATCTAACCTGCAAGAAATACATAAAAGTGAGATCGTGCAGAGCTGAGTGATAAACTCTGCAGTCCTTTTTTTTTTCTTTTTAAAATTGTGATAGGATATTTGTAAAATAACCATTTTAACCATTCTAAGTGTGTAATTCAGTGATCTTAAGACCATTGACACTGTTGCACAGCATCACCAGCATCTATCCACAGAACTCATTTTATCCTGCAAAACTGAAACTCTTTACTCATTGAACGATAATTCCCCATTCTCTCCTCCCCCAGCCCCTGGAGCCAGTATTTCACTTTCTGTGTCTGTGAGTTTGACTACGCTGGGTATCTCCAGAGCTTCTTGCTCGTGCTGAAGAACAGTGGTCTCCAAACCTTTTTCACCATGAACCCCATCAAATATTTTAGCACACATACCACCGGTATGTTATAGGTATTAATTTATGAACTAATATATTTATACCATTTTACTAACATACTGTGTATATTTGAAAAACATACAGAGAGCAGCAAAGCATTTATTCCTTCTTTTTAAAACTTATTGAGATAATTTTAAACTTAAAGAAAAATTGCAAAATCGCAATAGAGAGTGTTCACACATTCTTCGTGTTTCTCCTAATGTTAATATCTTATACAATCATTAATCTGACAATTGTCAAAACTAAGATAGTAACATTGGCGCAATACTGCTAACCAAACTATGGACTTTATTTTGATTTCCACTAGTTTTCCCACTAATATCCCTTTTCTTTTCTGGGATCCAAGCCAGGATCTCACGTTGCACTCCGTTGTCCTGTCATTTTAGCCTCTTGGACCAATCTGTAATAGTTTCTGTTTTCCCTTGTTTTTCATGACTGGAACATTTTATAGAATGTCCCTCAGTTTGGGTTTGTATAAGGTTTTCTGATGTTTATATTGTGGTTATAGATTTTTGGCAAGAATGCCACAGAGCCAGTATGCTCTTCTGAGTCTGTCACAGCAGGGGCTACAGGATGTCTGTATACTTTATTATTGAGGATGCTAACTTTGAAAATTGGTTAAGGTGGTGTCTGCTGGGTTTCCCTACCATCAAGCTAGAATTTTAACCTTAGTAATTAATAAATTTTTGGGAAAGGTACTTTGCAAATATCTTTCTTCTCAAACTTTTGCCCCTTAATTTTAGTATCTGTTGTGGATCTTGCCTTCAATATTATTACTGTAGTGTTCTAATGGTGACTTTTCTATTTCCTTCATTCCTTCCGTATTTTTTAGTTGGAATTCTTCTGAAAGGAAGAGATTCCTTTCCTTCCCACTTATTTATTTCTCCAATTATTTCTCTATATCAGAATGAACTCGTAGATATTTATATGGTTATAATCTAATAATATTATTATTACCATTATTTATCTTATTCCTCACACTGTTCTAGCCTTGGCTATTGGAGCTCCTTCATGTGGGCTCACATCTTTCTGGCCCCACAAGATGCTTCAGGATCATCTTGCATTTTCCCTGCCCTGACCTGGAGTCATCTTCTTCTCCCTGGTTTCTCTTGTTGGAGAATGGTATTTTAAACCAAACTGTGAGAGTTGGTGTGCTCATTGCCACGGGCATGCTATTGCTCCTAGGCTCTTTCAGCAGACAGAGATAGGATATACATATATATAATATACATATATACACATATATATAGCAAATGTGTGTATATTATATATATATGTAATTTTTTTCCCCAGGAGACAGGGTCTCACTTTGTTGCTCAGGCTGAAGTACAGTGGCACAAACATGGGTCACCGCAGCCTCGATCTCCTAGCCTCAAGCGATCCTCCTGCTTCAGCCCCCAAGTAGCTGGAACTACAGGTGCACACCACCACACCCAGCTAAGTTTCATATATTTTGTAGAGACAGGATTTTACTATGTTGCTCAGGCTGGTCTTGAACTCCTGAGCTCAAGTGATCTGCCTGCCTTGGCCTCCCAAAGTGCTGGGATTATAGACATGAGCCACCGCGCCCAGCCAAGATAGGATTTTTATGAATGTGCACTAATATGTGAATATACATGTATCTATATTTATTTTTGTAGCTACTTCTCTGTATATATATTAAAAGACCACTAGTGTCCATAAACAGATGGATAAACAAAATGTAATATATAGTACAATGAAATATTATCCAGCCTTAAAAAGGAAGGAAATTCAGATACATGCTACAACATGAATGAAACTAGAAAGTAGGCTAAGTGAAATCAGCGAGACACAGAATGACAGATATTGTAGGATCCCACTTACTTCAAGTAGTAGAATAGGCATATTCACAGAGACAGAAAGTAGAATAGAGATTACTGAGGGTGGAGAGGGTCAGGGAATGGGGAATTACTGTTTCATGGTTACAAAGTTTGTATTTGGGATGATGAAAAAGTTCCCAAATTGGATGGTGGAGATGGTTGTGCAACATTGTGCATGTGGTTAATGTCACTGAATTCTACAATTTAAAAGCTTAAAAAGGTAAATCTTATGTTGTGTGTATTTTACAATGAACAAACATGAGTTCATGCTGATACTTTTGCATCCAATCCAATAACATAGAGTTCATTCTAGCCTTCCCTTTGTTTTTATTTGCAATTTCTTTCTTTGATGGGGGAAGTCGGGCTCTTCTTGTCCATAATATATTTACTTCTTGTTCAACCAGAGTATATCCATTTTCAGAATTGCTAATACATGTCCTAGTGAAAAACAAATTTACTAACTACATTATTTGTGCACAGTTCATTTTTCTTTAACCTTGCAATTGCCAGTAAAAATGCTGCTTACTTATTTAGATGAGTTCTTTTCCTCACCACCCCCATCAGTGTGGTGAGGTTATTCATTTATAATATAGTTTGACCATTTGTTAGAGTTTGTGTCCCGACTTCAGTTCACCCCACATCCTAACTGATTTTTTTTAATTTTACACACTGTAAAATTCATTCTTTTTAATGTATAGTTCTATGAGTTTTGACTAATGAATACAGTAGTGTATCACCGCCAGCCATGATGAAGAACAGGTCCATCACCTCCAAATTCCTCACGCTGCCTCTCTGTAGTTAACACTTCCCGATCTCCGACAACCACTTATCTGTTCACCGCCCTATAGTTTTGCATTTTCCAGAATGTCATATAAATGGAATCATACATCATGGAGCCTCTTGGTTCTGGCTTCTTTCATTTACCAAATACATTTAAGATTCAGCCATGTTGTTGTTTAAATCAATACTTAGTTCCTTTTTACGGTTGAGTGGCATTTCATCAATTGTATGGATGTACCACAGTTGTCGGTCCGTTTTCTGGCTGAAGGACATCTGGGTTCAGTTTTTGGCAATTATAAATAAAGGTACTGCAAGTGTCCATATACATGTTTTTGTGTGAACACAAATTTTCATTTCTCTAGGGTAAATACCCTGAAGTAGGATCGCTAGATCATCTGGTAAGCGTATGTTTAACTTTATATGAAAGTACCAAACTGTTTCTCAAGTAGCTCTGAAAGCAACCATTCTGAATCCTGTGAAACTAGGTGTCTTTGACATTCAGAAAATGTGAGGCACTGTGTTAGACTCTTGAGGCAGCACCTGGCATGTGGCAGGCTCTCAGAAGGTACTCGCTGAATGACAAAAATAACTAACACCTCTTGTCACAGGTGAGCAGAATGGGTGCTCTAGGGTTGCCAAAGAGAAGGGATCACATTGGAGAGAGTCAAAGAGGGCTTCATGGAGGAGGAGAGCTGTAACAATATGAGGAGAAAGGACTTATTTTGTAATTCCGCATGCATACCTACACAAAGCGTATCTTTCTATTACATCTCCCCAACTCCTGCGTGTTTGAGGCATTTGAGTTTAGGATTAGAAGCAACAGTTGTATTAGGTAATGATTCTCATCACGAGTATATGTCTACACACACATACACAAATCGTTCTTTTAAAGAAATGGCTGATTTTGAACAACCACTGTCTAATGCCCTTTCCCCTCCTCCACGCCTCCCGCAGGCCTCCAGCTGTCCTCCGGTGGCTGGGTTTGGACTGCCTCCATGGGGCTCCTGCAGCACCTGGTGCTTCTCCAAGCCCCACACTGACCACCCATTTGCGTGTCCAATTTTTGCCTCTTTTCTTGTCACTAGAAGTGCTTTGAGGGTATGAAAGTCTTTTTTTCTTTTTAAATACCTGCCTCTAGAGTCTAACACGGTGCCTGGCATTTTCTGGATGTCAAAAACACCCAGTTTTACAGGATTGAGAATGGTTGCTTTCAGAGCAGTGGGCCATTTCACCTTCCTTAAGCTACTGTTTTTTCTTCTTTTTTCTTTTTTTAATCTTTTTCTTTTCATCTTGCTCTGTTGTCTATTCTAGACTGCAGCAGCACGATCATAACTTACTGTACCCTTCAACTCCTGGGCTCAAGTGATCCTTCTGTCTCAGCCTCCTGAGTAGCTAGGACTCTAAGCAGACTCTACCACAAACAGCTAATTTTTAATTTTTTTTAAAAAATAGAGACAGGGTGTTGAATTCCTGGCTCAAGTAATCCTCTTGCCTCAGCCTCCTTGGGATTACAGGTATGAGCTACTGCACCTGGCCATTAATCTATTGTTTTCAAAGCTGAATCCAGTTCGTCGGATTGTTGTACCTAAGCAGAACACCAAAGCCTTCCTGCATCAAATAAATGTAAAGCAAACCCAGAGAGTGAAACTGGGCAGCTTTAAAGTGAAGTTGTTTTCCTTTCACCTGGCGAATTTGAGAACGCAGTGGCTTTTGAGACTGTCCTGCCAGGTGGCAAGTGAGGCATGGAGCTTCTCAGCCCTGCTGGCTGTAGACCATTATTAATCCATTTATACTACCCAACTGGCTCCCACATCACTGGGGTGTTGCCCAGGTCAGAAGTTCCTCCACATAATCCAGCAGGTCTCTCTCTCCTTTAGCCCCAAACCCAGGCCCCTCCTCTCTACTCCCTGGGCCATCCTGCTGTGCAGAGAAACTTGGCTGCTGGCATTCGTCCTACCTCCTCCCTTCCCCAGCTGAACTCTCCTCTGGTAGGGCCACCTACATTCCTGAGTCACTTACTCATTCACTCAACAAACACAAACTGAGCTCCTATCCAGCACCAGGTCCAGGGCAGAGCCTCTTCATCTCTGTCGAGAGTGACAGAGATAAATAAGGCCCATTCTTGCTCCTGTGGGAGTCCTGTGGCTGGAGTGTCCAGGCCTCATCTGTGTATGTTTTGTGCCAGAGTCTTCAAGAAAAGCCATTCCTGAGGGCTTTAAGAACTCCAGGATAGGGTAAGGGAAAGTTTGAAGTAAAGAGAGATAAAACAAAACCAAACAAACAGACAAAAAAAAAAAAAAAAAAACAAACAACAAAAAACCAAACAAGCGAAACAAAACAAAACAAACAAAAAAACTAGATGACCTTGAAGTAGGGAAGATATCTCTAGGAGGAAAAAATGACAGTATGGTCCCCAAATAGTATGTTAATATTATTTCAGTATTTTAAAATATTTTTCAACATGTTGTCCTTCCTACATATCTTATTCCCTTATCACAACATCCCAGTGAAATAGGCCCAGCAGAGACAATTATCTCCAGTTGTTCAGTGAGGAATCTGAGGACGCAGATGAGTTACATGCCTCACTCAATCTTGTAGAGTGAGTCAGTGGTGAAGCTGAGACAAGAATGGACATTTTCTTTTTCCTCCACCAATGACAAGGACATTATCTTATTAAAATGCTGTCATGTGAGGCATGTGTATGTGTCTCCTAATTGGATTCATCTTAGCTAACTAAGTATCATAATTTTCTGCAAAGATATGAGGTGCTGCTCTTGCCCCAGCCTGCTTTGATCTGTGATTGGTTGGCTACCATGATGAACACCATGGCGATAGGTTGGCCACCAATAACCCACAGGCTTCTGAGTGAAATACTTTGTTAGGAGTACTCTATGGATGTTAGTGTGATCAAGATTCCTAAAATGTTATTTGGGTGTCTGCTGTCAAAGATGCGTGTCTAGCAAACACCTTCCTCTGGAAATAAGGCCAGAAGTCTACAGTCTCTGCTCTCAGGAAGCCCCTCATCTGGTAAGGATGGGGCTCTGGGGTAGTCCCCAGTCAGACGGAGAAGGCTCAGCCCCCATCCTAGCAAGACATCTATGTGGAAGGAGGAATGTGATCAAGCTGTTAGGTCATGCTGGTTTGGTTGGCTACATTGGCAACCTAACCAGCTCTGTAGGTTTCTGAGGGCTTTTGGTCCAGAACCTTCTCCTTCCCTATATAGAGCTTGCTGTGAAAATTCTCCACCATCAAAGCTTTTCTGTCCGAATGCTGCTCCTATACCATGGTCGTAAGAGCCTAGGCTTGGAGTGGCGCAGGGGGCCTTTTAAAGCAGAAAGAGACCACTCAGCAGCACCAGTTTCTGTCCTGCCAAAAATGTGGGCTGTGTGCCAGATCTGATAGTTTCTTTAAAAAGTTGAAAATTAGATTTGTAAGTGAAAGTCTTCAATTCTTAAACATTGCTCCCCCAACCCCAGCAAATTTTAAACACTATAAAGGTCAAACAGTACATTTCTATGGGCTAGATATCATTTAATTTTTCCTCCAACTTTGCGATGTTGAAAAATTTCAAATCCAGGAAAGTTTAAAGACGAGTAAGATGAACATCTGTATTCCTTACACTCACATATTGCTAGCATTTTACATGTTTACATGTTTCATTTATCTTTTTTTCAACACACACACACACACACACACACACACACACACACATACACTTTTTTGGCTAAATGATTTGAGAGTAAATTACAAACATGATGATCCTTTACTTCTAAAGACTCCAGCATGTATCTCCCAATAACAACGACATGTTCCTACATAATCATAACACAATTGTCACATTCGAGAAATTAAACATGGTACAATATTATGTAATGCATGGTCCATATTCAGACTTCCCCAATTGTCATATACTTTCCTTTTTCTTTTTAAAATCCACACTCTAGTCCAGAATCACACCTTGTACTTAGATGTCAAGTCCCTCTGGTCCCCCTGGTGTCATGTCATCGTTAAGAGTTCCCGTGCCCTCTTTGTCTATCATGTCCTGGCCAGTTTAGAGGAGCTCAGGCCAGTTGTTTGAAGACTAGGTCTAGGTTTGCCTGATATGTGTCCTCACCATAAAAGGTCAGACATTTTTGGGAAGCATATTACATGGGTGATTTCATGTCCTTCTCAGCACATCACCTCAGGGGCCGTTATGTCCGTTTGTCCCATTATTGATGATGTCAAGTTTGTCCACGTTGTTAAGGTGGTTTCCACTGGCTTTATCCATTATAGGGTGACCCTTTTCCCTTTTTAACTCATAAGCAATCTGTGAAGTGACATTTAGAGACTGTCACCTCTGGCTTATTTAGCACCTTTGTAGATGTCTTGGGAACACAAAAAGAGACAATGGAACAACAGCAACCAGATGCCTGGTTCCCAAACACTAATCTGAGAGCAGCTGCATTGGAACCCCTAGTGCCTCTGCAAGCTGTTGGCTTCTGGGCCCAAGGGCTCATTCGAAGCCCATAATCATTTGAAGTGAGGCTTGTATTTTTCATAAAAAGCAGAGCATTGTCAGTCCAAAGCATGTATACAAACTAGCGTAGACATAGATAAAGTGCAGCTGCACTGAGCTATACACACACACACACACACACATATATATATATACAGAGAGAGAGAGAGAGAGAGCACATTGGATTATAGTAGCATACTTTGGACAGCATGCAAAATGACATAGGTATAAGCTCAATTATAGTTACGCTGAGAAGATTCCACTTATTTACTCCTTCTGGGCCTCAGTTTCCTCATCTGTAGAGCAGACGATATCATTTCTAGAAGTCCATTTTAGCTGTAATGCTTTAATTTTTAAAATTATTTTGCATCTATTATATGCCATGAGTTTTCCCATATTATATCTCATTTACGTTGCCAAGAGCTCAGTTTTTACACATGAGGATTCTAAGGCTGAAGAGGGTTAAGTAACTTCCTACAGTCATAAGCTTAGCCAGCAGGTGAACCAGGATTTGAATCCTGGTATTCCGAAAACAAGAACAATGTGCTTTAATTCACAGAGGCAGAAAGCAGGGACTGGAAGGAGGGGGAATGGGGAGTGCTTGCTTAATGGACACAGGGTTTCTTTTTGGGGTGATGAAAACGTTCTGGAATTAGATAGTGGTGATGGTTGCGCAACATTGCGAATGCACTAAAAGCCGCAAAAACCAATCTTTAAAATAGTTAAAATGGTGAATTCTATGTTAAATGAAATTCGCCTCCATTTTAAAAAAAATAAGCAAAACAAAAAAAGGCGTACTTTTTTCAACACAATTTGACTTTCTGATCAAAGATTAAGCTAAAAATTACAAAGAAATACAAGCAGATTTGTGAACGGCTGCTAGTCTTTATCTTCAGAAAATGAAAACTTGGAAATAACCTAAATATCCAACAATAGGAAATTAGTTAAATAAATTGTGAGAGAGCTGACGAGGGAATAGTATGGAGCCATTCCAAATTATGGTTTTGTTTTTTTGTTTTTGTTTTTGTTTTGAGACACTGTCTTATTCCGGAGCACAGTGGTACAGTCTTGGCTCACTGCAACCTCTGCCTCTCGGGTTCAAGCTGTTCTCCTGCCTCAGCCTCCTGAGTAGCTGGGATTATAGGCATCCACCACCACATCCAGCTAATTTTTTGTATTTTAGTAGAGACAGGGTTTCACTATGTTGCCCAGACTGGTCTCGAACTCCTGACCTCGTGATCCGCCCACCTCAGCCTCCCAAAGTGCTGGGATTATAGGCATGAGTCATCACGCCTGACCCAGATTATGTTTTAAAAGGAATTTTAATGACATAGGAATGTGCTTATGCTGTAACATTCAAGGAAAAAGAGGATGCAACATTATACAGAGTTCTATACAGTGCATGTGTCTGTGCTTAAAAAAGAGTTCTAGCTGGAAATATGCCAAACTGTTAACATTGGCCATCGCCTGGTTGGGGGATTATAGATGGTTTCTTTCTTCTCTGCACTTTTTTGTATATTTCAAGTTTTCTCTAGTAAGCGTTTGTTACTTTTATAATAAAAAAAAGTACAGTAAAAGTTATTCAAACAAGTTTAGCAAAGTTTTTCCTGTATTCTCCCTGACTCTGGGTAGAGTTCCCAGGACCTTTCCTCTCCCCTGCACCCTGCCCAGATAAATAACAAGCAGATAAATATTTCAAAGGTCTTGATCTCAGATGCTGCCCAATTCCAGCAGCAAATTAAAGGGACACTGCCCTGCTCACTGCCCCACTTATGTCCTTGGAACACCCTATTTTTACGGCCAGAAGCCCTAAAGTTTCTCTCAGGAATCTGGACAGGCCTTACAGGAAGCAGCTGGTCAGCCATAGGATAATGGAAAAGGGGGAGTGGATGTAGAAGGCCCCATGGCTCCCTCCTGCTCAGGGCAAGGGATGTTCTGTTAACAAACTAACACATGAAGTGTTATCAGTCGTTAACACCTCAGTGTGACTGAGCTTGTCAGTTTCCTGAGAATGGGTTGATAAGAAGAGAAAGCAGCCACACCCCCCAAGAATAATGACAAAATCAAAGTTAAATTTCTTTAGCTTCTTGCACATTGACTCTGAAAAGTGGCTTCTATAAATATACAAAATTAGCAAGGACTGAGGTCATTTAGGGACAGAGACTGTCTGTCCTAGCTTTACACTGGTAATTTTACATTACATTAGCCCATTTTGCATTGCTATAAAGGAATACCGGAAGCTGTGTAATTTATAGAGAAAAGAGGTTTATTTGGCTTATGGTTCTACAGACTGTACGCGAAGCATGGTGCCAGCATCTGCTTCCGGTGAGGCCTCAGGAAGCTTACATCATGGTGGAAGGCAAAGGGGGAGGAGGCGTGTGTCACATGGTAAGAGAGAGCAAGAGAGGTGCCAGGCCATTTTTAAAGCAGTTCTCACGTAAATGAATAAAGCAAGACTTCACTCATTACCATGGGGAGGACACCAAGCCTTTCATGAGGGACACGCCCCCATACTCCAAACACCTCCCACCAGGCCCCACCTCCAACACTGGGGATTGCATTTCAACATGAGATTTGGAGGGGACAAATATCCAAACCATATGAACTGGTAACACCTGGGAAGCTTGAAAAAAATACCAATGCTCAGTACCACCCCAGAGATTCCAATATTCTTGGTCTCAGGTGGGATCCGATCATCAGGATTTTCTTAAACTCCCCCACCCTCAACATTCTGGCCAGGGTTGAGAAGTATGAGATTTATGTATCTTCTTCCAATAGCACTTTGCTGTTAAAAGATAAAGCACAGTTGATCTTTGCACAACATGCGTTTAAGCCGCGGGTGTCCACTTGTACACAGATTTTCCTCCACCTCAGCCACCCCGACACAGCAAAACCAAGCCCTCCTCTTCCTCCTTCTCTCTGCCTACAACAAGGATGAAGACCTTTATGATAATCCATTTCCATTTAATAGATACATTTTATTTTCTTTAAGATTTGCTTAATAGGCGCGGTGGCTCACGCCTGTAATCCTAGCACTTTGGGAGGCCAAGGCGGGCAGATCACAAGTTCAGGAGATCGAGACCGTCCTGGCTAAGGTGGTGAAACCCCATCTCTACTAAAAATATAAAAAATTAGCTGGCCATGGTGGCACGTGCCTGTAGTGCCAGCTACTCAGGAGGTTGAGGTTCACTTGAACCCAGGAGGCAGAAGTTGCAGTGAGCCGAGATTGCACCACTGCACTCCAGCCTGGGCAACAGAGTGAGACTCTGTCTTAAAAAAAAAAAAAAGATTTTCTTAATAACATTTTCTTTTCTCTAGCTTACTTTATTGTAAGAATACAGTATATAGTACATGTAATATACAAAATATATTTTAATCAGTTATTTAGTTTCTCAGTAAGGCTTCCAGTCAACAGTAGGCTGCTATTAATTAAGTTTTTGGGAGCCAAAAGTTCTACATGGATTTTCAGCTGCCTGGGGGCATTATTCAAAGGTGAACGATAAAGAGTACTGCTAATAAAAGCATTCATAAGCACTTGACAATAAATGATTTCTTCTTTTCTGAGGAATAATTTAGGATTAAGAAAAAAACTACCTACACTTGAGCATAATCAGGATTCATAGCCTGATTCTGTTAGAAAGAGAAACAAAGAAATTGATCAGAGACGCAAAGGGAGATTTGTTTGGAAAGATGTTATTTATAACATTTTGAGGTAACATTATCATCTGTTGTTTTTGATTCCTCGAAACCTGGAACAAATTGAAGTTGGTCAAGAAAAGAGACCACAAGAATACAAGCAGGTAAAAAACGTTAAACCGATACACTTTAGACGTGGGCATAAGGCTAGTTCTCTACCTCTCTGTATGAATTGGGTCCTTCTGTTTGCAAATAAAGGTGATATATGGTATTTGGATTAATTCAGCTAATGAGGGCTTTTTGAAAGTGTACAGAGTGTAACGAACAGGAAACAACCTCAAATGCACTACAAGCCAGATCTCAGGGAGGCTGAATCACCAGCTGGAAAATATGTTACTGTTTAGGGACAACACAGCTGGAGTGACATGGGCGTTTGGCCATCCCCTTAGCAACAGATGCTGAAATTCCTTCTGTCAAACTGCATCATTATGGCGACTGAGCCTCTCTCATCCTCTCGCTACCCAGCTCCTACCACTCCTGACTTTCTGAGCCTTTCCAGGGCCGACTCCCTGGAAGGACTCTAATTTTTTCTGCTTTTCAATTCATTACATCAACACATATTAGTTAAACATCAATCAGTACCCGGCTCTTTTTTAGGCATCAAAGATACAGTTAAGCAAAATGCATCAAGTCCCTGTGCTCATGGTGATTACATTCTAGTGGAGCAAGACAACAAAATTACACAGACACATCACATCTGATGTGTCTGTGGCAAGGCAGAGAGAGCAGATGCCAGATTTCCATTTTCACTGTGTAACATCTCCACTGCAAGAGATCAAAGTACCCGGAAACTGAAGAACTTTCTGTAAGAAGTGTAGCGCATATCAGCCCCACAGAGTGACCTGGTATAAGAAGGGCAAGGATTCCCGGGGTGCCCAGGGAAAAAGTGCTGTGATGGGAAACAGAGTGGCACTGGTGGGCAAACAAAGTCTGTTTTCCAGAAGAAGGCTAACGTCACCAAGAGCTGTGTCCCAAGGCTGGAACACCTCCCACCCAACTGCAGATCAAGAGGATGCTGGCTGTTCAGGGATACAAGAACTTTGAGCCGAGAGGAGATAAGAGGAAAAAGGGCCAAGTGATCCAGTTCTAGACTTCAGGACTTTTTGTTCTTTTAATTTTGAGGAAGTGACCTGTAGGGAAATTCAGTGATAATCTTTTTGTTTGTTTGTTTGTTTTTTGAGACTAAGTTTTGCTCTTTGCTCTTGTTGGCCAAGCTGGAGTGCAGTGGTACATTCTTGGCTCACTACAACCTCCACCTCCCGGGTTCAAGTGTTTCTCCCACCTCAGCCTCCCAAGCAGCCGGGATTACAGGTGTGTGCCACCATGCCCAGCTAACTTTATGTATTTTTAGTAGAGACGGGGTTTCGCCATGTTAGCCAGGCTGGTCTCAAACTCCCGACCTCAGGCCATCCATCCACCTCAGCCTCCCAAAGTGCTGGGATTACAGGCGTGAGCCACCGCACCCGGCGTCATAATCTTACTAAAGGTCAGACAGTGCTACATGCAGAGAAGAAGGATGAAGTGTCATAAAGGGAGAGAGAGTGAGAGGAGGTGCCGTGTTTCATGGAGTGGTAAGGGAGGACTTCTCTGACGCTGAACCTCAAAATGAGATCTGAAGACAGCAAGGAGACATCTGGAGAGCACCTTCCAAGCAATGGGAAGAGTAAATGCTAAACTCTGGGTTGGGGGAGGCAGGGAAGGGTGCTTGCTGTATTTGAGGGAGAGCAAAGAGGCCGGTGTGGTTGGAACACAGTGAAGGGGAGAGGGAGAGATATGGCTGACACTCTAGAGCTCACAGGAGGCCAAGACCACAGGAGTTCTTCCGGGCTCCTGTAGGGGATTTGTCCCCCTCTCCCCTACAAGGAGATAGAAGCCCCTGCAGGGTTCAGAGCAGAAGAGTGATGTGATCTATTTTTTTTTCTATTAAGATAATTTTTTTGGAAAAGTTTCAGGTTTACAGAAAAATTGGCGGAAAAGTACAGAAAGTTCCTATACACCAGCTCTCCTCAGGTCCCCGTGCTATTTACCTCTTATATTAGTGTGGTACATTTCTTATCATTGAACCAATACTGACACATTATTATTAACTCAAATCCATTCTTCATAGTAGGGGTCACTATCTGAGTTGCACAGATCCTGTGAGTTTTGGCAAATGTATAGCATGATCTACTTTTATGTTAGGCAGGATCACTCTCGCTGCTGTGAGGAAAGGATGGGGATGAGGGTGGAGCAAGGAGAGGGCGTGGAGGCTGCTGCAGGTCTCTGGGTGATTTGGGACTGGGTGGTGGCTATGGGGGTGGGATGAGGCAGTCAGGTAGAGCCAACAAGACTTGCTGATGGATTACATGGAGGGAGCGGGTAGGAAGCAGGAACAGAATTAAGGATGATGGCAAGGTTTTCGGCTGGAACGACTAAAATAAAGTTGCCAGGGTAGTGAAATATTGGAGAGGAAGGGTGGGAAAAGTCAGAAATTTAGACATAGTTCAGTTGAGCCATCCAAGTAGACATTTAGGACAGGAATTGAACAGACAAATGGTGTTCAGGGGAAAGGTCTGGACTGAAGTATACGTTGGGGATTATCGGCATATTCATTGCTGAATATGGGACTGGATGGGTTAAACTAAGCGAGTATGGAAGGTGAAGAGAAAGAGCTGAGGATTGAACCCTGGGATCCTCCAACATACAAAAAATAAATAAATAAAGACATTTTCTTTGGATGTTGGAGGATCCCAGGGTTCAATGAAGAAATTCAAGAAAATGAAGTGGATCCTGCAAAGGAGGCCAAGAAGCAGCAGCCAATGAAGTTGAGAACCAAGAAACAGTGATCCTCGACATCAGAAGAAGCGAGGCCTCACAGAAGAGTGATCTGACCACTGCATCAAACGCTGCTGGGAGGTGGAGAAGGATGACCACAGAGAAGCAGCCGCTGTGCATCAGTATCTGACCACTTCGTCAAATGCTGCTGGGAGGAGGAGGAGGATGGGCACTGAGAAGCAGTTGCCATGCATCAGTTTGCATCATGACAACCACTGGTGGCTCTGATGGGAGCAGAGTGATGGGGCAGAGACCTAACTAAATGAGTTTAAGAAACAAGGAGAGGAGAGGAACCCCTCCTTGTAGAAGACGGTGAGTGTAGACAACTCTTTCAAGGAATTTTGAAATAAAATGGAGCAGAAGAATGTGGTTCTACAGGGTTGTGAGGTGATGGCAAAGTTTTAGGGCGAGGGATTGAGGAATGGAACACGGTGTGTCATGGATCACCCAGCCAGCATCTGGCGGGGCACAGTCCTGGGGTCAGAGACCTCATAGCTGCAACCTTGCCAGCCCAGGGTTGCCCATACCTACTCCTTGTCATTTTGGCTGTGGCTAGTGCTGGCTGTCATGTGGTCCCCAAACCTGATGACCCCCTAGGTGGGAATCTCCCAGGATGTGGTGCAGTAGCCACCCAGACTTCCCAGTAAAAGGCAGTGTTTCTGACCTGCTCCTTGTGTGCCTAGCCCAGGATGATCTTTTTCTTTAAAGCAAATGACACACTTCTAAAATAATTCCAAGAAAGACAACCACCTCTGTGGATAACACCGAGCACCTGTGCTGACAGCTGCATAGCCACGTCTGTATGGGTCATCTGCCTTCCTCTGCAGCAGAACTTCACATTCTTCTAAGCTCCTTCACAGATGGATCCCATTCAGATCTCTAAGCCCCCATGCCGTAGAAGGGGTCAACATTATTTTCCTCATTTTATAGTTGGAGCCCTGAAAGGTTAGAGACTTGACCAGGGTCACACAGGAAGCTGGTATTACGATCCAGGTATCCTGATCCAAGACCAGTGATCTGGATTTTTCCGGATTGCCTACGTAGCCAGCCTGCTCTGAGCCCTGTGGAGTATCAGAAATGCTCTGCCTACACCCAGGTTCAGGGCAGGGTCTGGGCTTCATGAGCCCACATATGTTCCATATGTGGTGGTATGGCAGGTGCCCTTAAAGGGCAGGTCCAAACAGCACCGTCAGGAAGCTCTGACCCAGGCCAAAGATCCCATCTTAGGTGTAAGAGGTCTGAGAGAACCATCAGATTAACACTCCATTTAACATGCAGGGCCTTCAAGCCTGAGAGCAGGGTGACACCCAGTTTGGTGTCATGGATCCCAGCACAGTTGCCTCTTCTGTTCACAGATTCTCCTTACTTGTTTCCTCTGCATTTCTCAAAGTCTAGACAAGGATGGCGATGAGACCTTGGCGATATGTCAGTTCTTTGGACCCTGTGGCTCTTAGGCCTTGAATCCCACCTTAGGGAGGTTTTCTTTCTCACAAGGGCCCAGCCCCTTCAACATGCTACCCTGGATAAAGTCTGGCTTCTGGCATTACTTCCAAGTCCCTCTCCTTTCTAGGCTTTTCCATCTTGCTTCCCAGGCCTCTGGGAACACAAGACCTGCCTTCTGCCCTGAGGCTCCTGACCTGGCAAACAGTAGCTGCTTTTCCTCCTAGGGCAAATGAGCACTTCAGAGGGAATGGCTCAGAAGGGCATCATTGCTCATGAGGACGTTTTGGGCAGCTCCCAGAGCTCTGTGGGGACAGACGGCCTTCACAGTAAGTTTCAGACACTCTCTCTCCCCCGATGCCATACTGTGCTTTCCCTCCCAGCCACTCAACTCAGCTTTATTGGCTTTCTCTGTCTCTGTTCTCCCTCTCTTTTCCCCTGGCATAGCACCCATCACACCGACTGAGTCATCTGGAAAATGTGAGAAATCACTTAATAAAGAGCCGCCCTGGGGAAATGGACAGGTAAATGGCTTTAAATAAATGATATCGTCTTATGCTTAAATTAATAAGAACTATGCCCACAGTACCTTCACTAGTAAGGAAGATAGACAGCAGATAAGTGGAAGAGATGTACAAGCTGTCAGCACCGGAGCATGTAATCTCTGTGAGCTGAAGTTTCCCTCTCCGGATGCAAATGGGACTGTGCCAGGGAAAGCAGCTCTCTGCTTTGCCCTGTGGAGAGAAGCAGGGACTGGGAACCAGGCCAGACTCACATCGATTCCAGATCCAGCAGTTACTAGCTGTGTGACTTTGGGGAAATTACTGAGCTTCTCTGAGTTACATCCAGGAAATGGGGGTGACAAGACCTATTTAACATTCTACATATATATGAGAGATGCCAGACACCATGTTAAATGCTGGGGACACACAAGAAGGACCAGCTGTCAGAAACGCCACAGGCAGAGGTGAAATGGCAAAAAGACTGGAGCGATAGGGACTGAGCCAGTTCACAGAGGGGCTGGAAAAGCTTCACCATCACAGGGGAAGAGGTGCAGCTGGCATTTGATGGCATGTGGTCAGGAATCCTGGAAAATCAGACTCCCATCCTGCAGATTATTTCTTCTGTCTTTTTCTCAGCCCCAGAAAGTTCCCACTGGAAGGAATAGGAGCCAAAGAGGAATCAAAATTGCACTCAATTGCTGCACAAGTGTGGGTTTTAGGTTGGGTTGAAGCATGAAGCTTAGACTCTAAGCTGGATAAGCAGTCCTGCTTCCCCCCTGGACCCAAATCCACTTTGTGAGCTCACCATCTTCTGGCTGGGATTGCATGGCAGAAATCAGAGGTACAGGGGAATTAATACAGCCAGGTTTGTAGCGTAAAATATGGACTCATTTACTAAGTCAACTTGCCCATCAGCTGAATGCAGAAAGACACGTGGATGCACATGATCCATTAATGCACGGCACATCCGCCTACTTCTCCGCAGCACTAAATCAGCAGTTCTCAATGCTGAGCTTTCCAGTTAACACCAATTGAGAGCGAGTTGGGAAGAAGCAGCAGAGAGGACCTTGGAATAAGATAGGAGCGGAGGTTACAATAAAATCTCCTTTCTTCTAAACGAATCAGATTAAGACTCTGGAAGCCCAGTGGGAAACGCCTAAGGCTATTCAGCCAGGTGAGTGACAAGGTAAGATTTGCATCTTTAAGGAGTACAGCTGCTGGTTTTCTTCCCTCATGATCAACCAGGAAGAATTGTGAGATAGAACACTGTGAGGACACCCAAGCATGGTAGAAACTGTTTTGATTTGTGGTGTGGGAAGTGGTGACTCTGGCCTGGGGTTAGACATGTTCTGGCTTCCAGCACTCCCTAGGGGGGTAAACTGAGCAGTGAACTGCTAGAGTTCTGCTCCTGATTCTCCACCACCGTTTATCTGTGTCAAACAGGTGCTGACCCCATACCTCTGGTACCTCAGAACCAAAATCAGGCACAGCAGGAGCCCTGAGCTCAAAAGCAAGTGGCAAAAATAGGTGGGGACCAACTGGCCTACTTTCCTACTCCATCTCCTTCCAGTCCTGAGGGTTTGGAAATTACACCCTAGGGAGTGTCTCCTTCTAATACACTTCTCACTCTGGGGCACTAGACGAGGAGAAAAGACCAGAACTGGCCTGACAGTTGTTTTCTAGGGTGAGCAGTGATTGCGTTTTATGTGAGTGAGGACAGACATGACTTTAGTGGGTGCTGGGTACCCTTCCCTCATAAAATATATTAAAAATCATATATTGTGCTTTCATTGATATAAAGATGATATAATCCAGGCTGGCCTGGGTGCAGTGGCTCACACCTGTAGTCCCAGCACTTTGGGAAGCTAGGGTGGGTGGATCACCTGACATCAGGAGTTTGAGACCAGCCTGGCCAATATGGTGAAACACCATCTCTACTAAAAATACAAGAAATTAGCTGGATGTGGTGGTGGATGCCTGTAATCCCAGCTACTTGGGATAATGAGGTGGGAGAATTGCTTGAATCTGGGAGGAAGAGGTTGCAGTGAGCCAAGATCATGCCACTGCACCCCAGCCTGGGCATGACAGTGTGAGATTCCATCTCAAGAAAAAAGAAAAAAATCCAGGCTGAATTCATTTATTATTATATATTCCTTATTATTATACTCATTTATTTTTCAGCTGGTGAAATAAATTAGAAACAAAACATTTCCATGGGCACTTAAAAGTATTGTGGGCCCTAGGCACCGTGTGTGCTTGTGGCTGGTGGATAAGCTGGCCCTGAGTGGGGACTGTGGTTTTCAGGTGCTGGAAGCTCTCTCCACCCTAAGGTTTATTCATTGCCATCTCTTGAGTCTTTTGAAATCTTCACAGACTAGAATCTGGCCCTCTTCCCAAGGTTATTGCCTGATACATTAGCCAATACCCTTAGGAGAAAATGAGCCCTCAGCCAAAATAGGCTGGCAATTTGAAAAGCTCATAATACAAGAACCAAGTAGAAATACTAGTTAGGAGCATATACTCTTATTAAATAACACAATAGATGGATAAATAGCAGGATGATTACAACCTAGAAATGAATTCCTATGCCCAAAAATGAAATGGAAAAAAACTCTCAAAGAGAAAAAGGAAAGAATTAGAACATATGCAAGGGAAGTTAGGGGATATGAATTTTAGAGGTAGAAATGCTGATGTCTGGATAATAGGAATTATCAGAAAGAGAAAAAGGGATAAAATACCTTATGAAATAATAGATATGTATTTCCTGAAATTAAAAAAGAAGAACTGAGCAACCTCAGATTGAAAGGACCTGTAAGAGTACCAAAGAGGAGAAAAAAGGGAAGATTCCTACCTACCTATAATGCAGTGAAATTTAAGACTATCAAGGACAAATAATCTAAAAGCCTAGAGAATTCATCAGGGTGCCTGGATATAAAATTAATATTCAAAGTCAATTGCATTTCTATATATAAGCAACAAGTAATAGAAGATGCAGCTGAAGAGAAGGCATCATTTACAATAGCATTAAAGAATACAAAATATGCAGGCATAAATCTAACAAGTGACGTTGGAGAATGGGAATGTTATTAAGAGATATTTAAAACACATAAATGGATGGAAAAGACTTAATTTATGAACTGACAAGCTCATTATCATAAAGATGTCAATTCTTCCCAACATGATTTATAAATTAAATGCAATTCCATTGAAAATCCATTGGGAGGCTTTTAAAAATGAAACATGAGAAAACAACTCTAAAATTTAATTGGAAAGCCATAGGGCCAAAAATAGATAGGGCACTTCTGAAGATGAGCTTTACTGGATATCAAGACTTATTTTTAGGTTCTCATGGCCTAAACAATGTGGACTCCTGTGAGGTGTAGGTATAGACAAATTGATCAATGTGATAGAACAGAGAGTTCAGACCCGGACGTGGAGGTTGCAGTGAGCCAAGATCACACCACTATAATCTAGCCTGGGTGTCAGAGCAAGACTTTGTCTCGAAAAAAAAAAAAATAGATTCATATAGCGTGAAACTGTAGTAAATAATAGATGTCACATTAAACCAATGAGAACAAAAGGGGTTAGTCAATAAATGAAACTGGGAGAAAATGGTTACTCAAAGAAAAATAGGTTAAATTAGATCCTTTCTTTACAGTTACAAATGGATTAGACTTACATGTCAACAACAAAACTTTAATATTCTGAGGAAAAAATGTGTGAATATTTTTTATGCCTGGGGGTAGGAAAGGGTTTCTTAAAACACAAAAAGTGTTGGTTAAAATATAAAAGATGAATTAATTTGATTATATTAAAAGTAAAAAGTTTTGTTTTTCAAGAGACAATTTAAAGTAAAAAAGACAAATTATACATTGGGAGAAATCTGCAATATATGCAACTGACAAAAATTAGCATCAGGAATATTTTCATGTATATAACAATCATTTTAAGTAAGAGGATAGACCCACTCAACCCAACAGAAAGATGGACAACAGACATGAACAGAGATTTCACAGAAAGGAAGCCATGTGGCCAATAAACATGAGAAGATGTTCCACATCACTGGTGATTAGGAACCACAAATCAAGATCATAATGAAACACTGTTTTTCATCCATTCAATTGGAAATATTTAAAAGTCAAACAATACCAAGTTTTTAGAGTGTGTGAATCCCATTCACAGGGTCTCTTGTACATTGCTGGTGGGAGCATAAATTGGTGAAATCATTTCTATAAAAAAGTTTAGCATTATTTTCTAAAGTTGAAAATAAACATAATCTATGCCCCAGATTTTCATTCACTCACATGTACTCAGGAAACACGTGTAAGAGTATTCATAGCAGTGCTGTTCACAATAGCCAAAATCTGGAAACAATCCAAATGTCTATCTCCGGAGAGTGGAAGATTATACTCTGGCATATTCTCACATAGGGGTTTAAATAAATAAACTGTAGTGATAAACAATAATATTAATAAACCTAAGCAGTAAAATATCGAGTGAAAAATGTAAGTTTCCCCCAAATTATATGCAGCATGACATCACTTTTACAAAGTTAGGTAAGCAATTTAAAATTACATTTAAGAAGTTATATGGATACAATAAGACTATTAAAAAGCAGTACAAGTCATTTCTATGCAACAATAAGATCCAACCTGAGAGGCAAATCAAGAATGCAATCCCATTTACACTAGCTGCAAAATAAATAAATAAATAAAATGCCTAAAAATAACAGCTAACCAGAGAGGTAAAAGGTCTCTGCAACAAAAGAAATCACAGATGACACAAACAAATGGGAAAACATTCCACGCTCATGGACTGGGAAAACATTCCATACTCATGGACAGGAAAAAATCAATATTGTTAAAATGGCCATACTGCCCAAAGCAACCTACAGATTCAATGTTATTCTTATCAAGCTACCAATGACATTTTTCACAGAACTAGAAAAAACTATTCTAAACTTTATGTGGAAGCAATAAAGAGCCCAAATAGCCAAAGCAATCCTAAGCAAAAAGAAAAAGCTGAAGGCATTACATTACTTGACCTCAAACTACACTATAAGGCTACAATAACCAAAACAGCATGGTACTGCTACAAAAAGAGATACATAGAGCAATGGAACAGAACAGAAAACCCAGAAATGAAGCCACATACCTACAACAATCTGATTTTCAACAAAGTCAGCAAAAATAAGGAATGGGGAAAGGACTCCCTATTCAATAAACAGTACTGGGATAGCTGGCTGGCAACATGCAGGAGAATGAAACCGGACCCCCAACTTTCACCATATACAAAAAGTACCTTAAGATGGATCAAAGATTTAAACATAAGACCTCAAACTATAAGACTCCTAGGAAACACCATTCTCGACATAGCCTTTGGAAAAGAATTTATGACTAGGTTCTCAAAAGCAATTGCAACAAAACAAAAAATTGACACATGGAAACTAATTAAACTAAAGAGCTTCTGCACAGCAAAAGAAACATCAACAGATTAAACAGCCTACAGAATGGGAGGAAATATTTGCAAACTATGAATCTGACAAAGGTCTAATATCCATAATATATAAGGAACTTAAATCAACAAGCAAAAAACAATCCCTTTTAAAATGTGAAAAGACATTGAACACACACTTCTCAAAAGAAGACTTATAACGGGGTGGGGAGAGAAGTGGAGCCTGTCCGAGCCGCGTCCCCAAGTACTGGCGCAGCCCTGGAGCCACCTTGGAGGTCCTCATCCCTACTAAGTGCCTCTTTGCAAAGTCCGCCCACATGCTGTCTCTGGACCACTACAGCTGGACGGGCAATGGCGAGTCAGGGAGGCGCAGCACGACCCAATGGGCCAGCCTCTGGGAACAAGATCTGTCCATTTAAGCTGGTTCTGCTGGGGGAGTCTGCAGTGGGCAAATCCAGCCTGGTCCTCTGCTTCATCAAGGGACAGTTTCACGAGTACCAGGAGAGCACAATCAGAGCGGCCTTCCTCACACAGACTGTCTGCTGGGATGACACAACAGTCAAGTTTGAGATTTGAGACACAGCTGGACAGGAGCGGTATCACAGCCTGGCCCCCATGTACTATGAAGGGGGTAGGCTGCCATCATGGTCTATGGCATCACCAACACAGATACATTTGCATGGGCCAGGAACTGGGTGAAGGAGCTACAGAGGCAGGCCAGCCCCAACATCCTCATTGCACTGGCGGGTAACAAAGCACACCTGACCAGCAAGAGAGGCGTGGAATTCCAGGAAGCACAAGCCTGTGCAGACCACAGTAGTTTGCTGTTGATGTAGACATCAGCAGACTGCAAAGAACATGAATGAAATTTCATGACAATAGCTAAGAAGTGTCCCAAGTACGAGCCTCAGAATGCAGCTGGTGCTCCAGGCCCAAACCAAGGTGTAGACCTCCCAGAGAACAACCCAGCCAGCCTGAGCCAGTGCTGCAGCAACTGAGCCTCCCTTGCCTGCCCACTGCCCCCACCTCCTTCACCTGAACGACCCGACTGGAATCCACTCTAACCAATCGCACTTAAGGACTCGGGCCACCACTGGGGAGGTGGGGAGGGGAGCAGGGGAGAGGTCCATCATGATTTCTCCATATAATTTTGATCATAGGCTGGAGTAAGTTATTTCGCCTGCACCTTTCTGTACAAATACTAATTCAATTTTAAGTCTTAAGTCACTTTTTAAAATATGTATGATCTGCTCTTCCCACTTCCTCCCCTTTCTACTGCTCTCCCATTTTCCCTTGCTGGGAGTAGCAACATGTTCCTGTCCCCCTACCCTTGTATATGGGGACAGCAGGGTCAGAGCAGCTACCCTTTCTTTCCCTTGTGCAGAACAGTGGACCTAGCAAGAGCATCCACATCCTCACCTTGTTCAGAGTAGTCTTGGGTTTGGGTGGTGGGGCAAACCTCGGGAAGGGGCTTGGGAAGGGAGAGGCAGCTCTTCCCTCAGCTGGCTGTCATCAGGCTGCAGCCCCCTATCCCCTGTCCTCGCCCTCCCTGCTGGGAATTCACAGCATTATCACAGCATTCTTAGGACGGCCACGAACCCATTGCCCACAACCCCTCCACCCTCGGTCAACCCGACTTCTGGCTCTGAGCCCTTTTCTGACCAAATCACAATGATAAGTATTTGGAGGTGGATGGGTAAGCAGGGGAGTGGGAGGGGACGGAATCAACTTTTTCTGTATTTTGTATTGTATGTTTTCTTCAATATGTAGCCAATTGGTATCTTGTCAATATAGTCAGCCAATCAATCAAAAAAGAAAAAAAACACTTATAACAACTACCACTGCAGCCAACAAGCATATAAAAAAAAAGCTCAATGTAATCACTAATCATTAGGGAAATGCAAATCACAACCATAATGAGATACCATCTCACACCAGTCAGAATAGCTATTATTGAAAAGCAAAAAAATAGCAGATGCTGGTGAGGCTGTGGAGAAAAGAGAATGCTTATCTACTTGCTTCTGGTGGGAATATAAATTAGTCTGGCCACAGTGGAAAGCAGTTTGGAAATTTCTCAAAGAACTTAACATAGAGCTACAATTTGACCAAGCAATCTCATTATTGGGTGTATACCCAAAGGAACAGAAATCATTCTGCCATAAAGACACATGTGCGTGTATGTTCATCATAGCACTATTCACAATAGCAAAGACATGGAATCAACCCAGATGTCTATCAGTAGTGGACTGGCTAAGGAAAATGTGGTACATATACCTCATGGAATACTATGCAGCCATAAAAAGAATGAGATCATGTCCTTTGCAACAACATGGATGGAGCTGAAGGTTATGATCCTAAGCAACTTAACACAGGAATGCTGCATGTTCTCATAAGTGGAAGCTGAACGTTGATACACATGGACACAAAGAAGGGAACAATAGACACCAGGGCCTCCTTGAGAGTGGAGAGTGGGAGTTACCTGTTGGGTGTTAGGCTGATTACTTTGGTGACAAAATTATCTGTACACCAAAACCCTGCAACACACAATTTACCCATGTAACAAACATGCACATGTATCCCTTGAACCTAAAATAAAAGTTGGAAAGTTTAAAAAAAGAAAAAAGGAGTACAAAGAAATGAAGGATACAGGATTTACTATTATTATTACCTAATAATTGGGGAAGGAAGGGAAAATTAGTTGTGAGAAGTGACCATTCTATTGCATGTAAATTCATAAGACAGGGTAGATTAGTGGCTACTAAGAGCAAAGGGAGGGGGAACAAGGAATGACTGATAATGTGTACAGGGTTTCTTGGGAGTGTGATGAAAATGTTCTGGAATTAAATAGCCGTGATGGTTGCACAACTTTGTTCATATATAAGCCCCACTGAATTGTATACTTAAAAAGATGAATATTATGATATAAGAATTATATCTCAGGTTTTAAAAACAGGAAAAATCTTATTATAAAACTACAGTAATTAATAAAGTGTGTTTTCGTTTCAAGATAGGTAAATAAATCAATAGAAAATTATAGAGTCCAGAAGGAGATCCACAGATATACGGCCAATTGATTTTCAGCAAAGGTAAAGAAAAGACAGTCTTTTCAACAAATGATTCTGGAAAAACTGGATATATGTATGAAAAAAAAAACAAAACCCTTTGACCCATACTTTGAACCATATACAAAATTTAACTCAAAATGGACCACAGACCTCAATGTAAAACATGAAATTATAAAAGTTCTAGAAGAAAACATATCAGAAAACCTTTATGACCTAGGGTTGGGCAAAGAATTCTTAGAAATAACAACAAAAACATCTTCCGTTTTATTTAAAAAGAAATTTTCCAAAAAGTAAGGATAAATTGGACTTCATCAAAATTAAGAACATCTCTTTAGGCCGAGAATGGTAGCTCACGCCTGTAATCCCATCACTTTGGGAGGCCGAAGTGGGTTTATCACTTGAGCTCAGGAGTTTCAGACCAGCCTGGCCAAAATAGTGAAAGCCTGTCTATAAAAAAAAAAAAAAAAAAAAAAAAAAAAATTAGCTGGGCCTGTTGGCACATGCCTGTAATCCCAGCTTATTTGGGAGGCTCAGGAAAGAGACTCACTTGAACCCAGGAGGTGGAGGTTGCAGTGAGCCGAGATCATGCCACTGCACTCCAGCCTGGGCAACAAGAGTAAAACTCCGTCTCAACAAATAAAACTAAAACTGAAAATAAGAACCCCTCCTTAAAAGACATTTAAGAGTATGAAAAGACAAGTCATAAACTGGGAAAAAAATACTTGTAAGTCACATTTCTGAAACAGGACTTTTATCCAGAATATAGGGAGACCTCTCAATACTTTATAAAAATCATAAAAATAGCAATAATAATAATATACCATAATAATAAGAGGGTGGTAGAAAACATTTGGAGATACTGGACATATTTATGCCATAGATTGTGGTGATAATTTCACAAACATATACTTATTTCAAGTTACATACATTAAATATATACAGCTTTTTATATGTCAATCAGACCTCAAAAAAGTTCTTTAAAAAATAATTCTGGGTATTATCTCAAAACAGAAACCTCTACTGGAAGTAAACAAACAACCCAATAAAAAACAAGCAAAACCTGTCAGCAGACACTCTACCAAAGACAATAAGAGAATGACAAAAAAGCACATGAAAAGAAGTTAAACTTCATTAGTCATTAGTGAATTTTTTTTTTTTTTTTTTGAGACAGTCTCATTCTGTTGCCCAGGCTGGAGTGCAATGGTGTGATCTCGGCTCACAGCAACCTCCACCTCTGAGGTTCATGTGATTCTTGTGCCTCAGCCTCCCAAGTAGCTGGGATTATAGGCATGCACCACCACACCTGGCTATTTATTTTTTTTATTTTTTTTTATTTTTAGTAGAGATGGTGTTTTGCCATGTTAGCCAGGCTGGTTTCAAACTCCTGACCTCAAGTGATCCACCCGCCTCAGCCTCCCAAAGTGCTGGGATTACAGGAATGAGCCACTGTGCCCTGTTGGGAAATGTAAATTAAAACTACAATGAAATGCCACTACTAACTTTAGTATGTCTAAAATAAAAAAGACGATTGGGTCAGGTGTTGGTGATGAGGTGGAACAACTAACTCCCGTACTCTGCTGCTGAGAATATAAAATGGTACAGCCACTTTACAAAACAGTTTGGCAGTTTTCTAAAAAGTGTAGCATACCCTACAATATAAACCAGTCATTCCACTGCTAGACACTTGCCCAAGAGCAATGAAGTCATATGTATATCCAAAGACTTGTACACATATATTTACGGTAGCTTTATTTGTAATGGCCACAAGCAGAAACAATGCAAATGTCCATCAGCAGATGAATGGATAAACAAACAGTACTATATACCTACAGTGGAATACTACTCAGCAATTAAAAAGAATGAACTACTGATAGACATGACACCACAGATGAATCTCAGAATAATTAAGTGAAAGAATCTAACAAAAAGAGTACATGCTGTATGATTTCATTTCTATAATATTCTAGAGAATGTGGACCATTTTATAAGCAGATCAGTGGTTGCCTGGGGATGCAGGTAGGGTGGAAGGCAAAAAATGAATTACCAAGGGGCACAAAAGGCTTCCTTAAACTAGATTCTTCCTTCCAAAGCTGGGACTGATGTTCTGCCAGGAAAGAATCTACAGAAATAATTGGAATGAATTAAAACGAAATCTGATAGCAGGAGACAGTTTTCTGATGTAGATATACAATGAGAGTTTAGGCTGGAAATTACTTTAAATGGGTATTTTTTGGGGGGGAGTATCTTTAATCTCTGTGTAAATATCCACATGCTTATGCATTGTAAACCAAGTGTATATTCCTGTGTGTGAATCTGTAGAACTGATTTCTGCTTCAAGAGAAGCCATGTCGTTTATTCCATAAGGTTCCCTCCACCTGTAACCCTGTAAATGTTTGTAAATAGAATATGCTAAAATTAATAGTGATAGAATCAATTCGGGAATATCTGCTGAGAAACCAATAAGTTCATTTTTTAAGTGCCTTTAAAGAGGATGAAGTATGATTGCTGAAGGGGTATCATACTTTATGCCTCTTGTTTATTTTTGGAAAGAAGAATGCACTTTAACAAACAGAGCTGCATGTGCAAATTCAAACAAGTCCATGAAATGGATACCCCTTCAGCAATCATACTTCCTGAAGGCTGTTCAAAGGCAGAGCCGAGTGGGCTATTGATCTCACTGCCAGTAGACTGAAGCTCAGATTCTGATCAGTTTTGACAGGAGCAGGGCTGCTTTAAAAGAGCAAGGTAGGCTGGGTATGGTGGCTTATGCCTATAACCCCAGCACTCTGGAAGGCCGAGGTGAGAGGATCAGGAGTTCAAGACCAGCCTGGCCAACATGGTGAAACCCCATCTCTACTAAAAATGCAAAATAAAAACCCAAAAACCAAAACCCAAAATTAGTTGGGCATGGTGGCAGGCACCTGTAATCCTAGCTACTTAGAAGTCTGAAGCAGGAGAATTGCCTGAACCTGGGAGGTGGAGGTTGCAGTGAGCCAAGATCGTACCACTGCACTCCAGTCTGGATGAGAGAGTGAGACTCTATCTCAAAAAAAAAAAAAAAAAAGCTGTGTGAATACAGCCATAAGCTTCAGATAAATCTGCAAAAATGGTGGGTCCCATATTTACTGCTAACTAGCAAAACTGACAGAAAAACTCATAGAGAAAAAATTTTAAGAATCCTTCCTGCTGGTGTGCTCTCCTCACAATAGACTTTTGCAAATGGAGTTTTAGGGGCTATCTTTTAAAAACTGTATGTGTGTAACAAATAGGTAGAAAAGTGAATGAGAAGAAAACAGGTGTATAAGGAATGGTCTGGGTATGCTCATTATCTTGAATGTGGTGATAATTCCATGGGTGTAAGCATATGTCAAAACTAACAAATTGTGTACTTCATTATCTGCAGTTTATTGCATGCCAGGCATACCTCCATAAAGCTGGTAAATTTTGGCCTGTGTTCATAAATGGAAGCTGGATGATGGGTATATGGGAGTACATTATCCTATTCTATATGCTTAAACATGTATTCAAAATTTTTCCGGTTAAAAAGAATAAATATCCCTGATTGTGATGGTTTCAAAATATGTTTACAAATTTGGTGATATGCCTTCCTTGCAGAGGTGAAGCCTAATTCTCTTCTCCCCTTGAGTGTGGGCTGTGCTTAGTGATGGCTGCTAATGAATAAGAAAGAGTGAAAGTAATGGTGTGTGATTCAGAGACTAGGTCATAGAAGGCAATATAGCTTCCTCCTTGCCCTGTCCTTCTTGAATTACTCACTTTGAAAGAAGCCAACTACCATGTTGTGAGGACACTCAAATAGCCCATATAGTAAGGAAATGCAGTCTCAGCTAACAGCCAGTGCAGAACAGAGTCCTTCTGCCAATAGTCATGGGGATGAATTTAGAAATGAATTCTCCAGCATACGCAAGCCTTCAGATTACAGTGCAGCCCCTACTGTCATCTTGACTGTGACCCTATGGGGGACCTCAAGTGAGAATCACCCAGTTAAGCCATTCCAGAATTCTTAATCTGCAGGAACTATGAGATAATAAATATTCATTGTTTTAAGCCACTCTGTTTTGGCATAATTTGTTACACAGCAATAGGTAACACACGCTAACATAAAAATTATTCAGAGGATAGGCAGAAAGATCATCCATATAAAACATGCTGGGACATTTTAACAAAGTCAAAAATTCTATTCAAGTACCAGCCTCTACAGTAGTATATCCTGGCTTCTCCAGCCCTTGTTGCTGTCCCCTTTTATAAGCCACTGTAGCCCTTGCTGTCAGGCCTGTGCAGTTCATCTACACTGCCCTGGACGGTGGCAAAGCACAATCTTGTCTCTTCAGAGTCAGTCTTGTAACCAAGACCAACCTTGTGTCTCAAAAGAGGCTTGAAGATTCCAAAGGCCATCCCTTGCTTCCCTCATGACACATAACACAGGGCAAAATTATGGACTTCAGTACCTTTTTTCCCCAATTTTTTTATTGTGATAAAATACACACACGTCAAATTACATTCTTATCCATTTTTAAGTGTACAGGTTAGTGATATTTACTATGTTCATAACGTTGTACAATCATCACCAATATCTATCTCATAACTTTTCCATAAAATAGAAACCCTGTAGCCATTAAATGAAGCTGCACCCCCCACTTCCCCCAATCTCTGACAACCACCGTTCTACTTTCTGTCTCTGTGATTTTGATGACTCTGGGTACCTCATATTAGTGAGATCATACATACTAGTTTTTTTGTGTGTGGCAAAATAAATACTTTTTGATAGGCAGAATTCAAGGAATCCAAACAGTACCATTCTCTATCTTATTCAAATTAGGGAAAGATTAGAAGTTTCTCTTGAGAGTGCTATCTCACTCCTGAGAATAATGAACTCAAAAATAAACAACCTTCAAAGGTAAGAGTCATTATCCTGTTTTGCAGATGAAGAAACTGAGCCTCGGAGATGTGAAATAACATTCCCGGGTTCACACACCTAGAAGTCAATAGTGCCAACGTTAGATGTCAGGTGTATCTTGAGTGGGTACCCCTATGTTCATGAGGAGTCCATGCCAGGGCCCAGCCTCTATCCACCGTAGCGGGAAGTGGAAACCAACATGTTACAAAACAAGGGTCAGGCAGAATCCAATCCCAACTACCTTGAAGGCTAGTGAGGCACCGTGACCTTGAACAAGCACTTGTACATTTCTGGACTTTGGTTTCCTTGCCTCTAAAACTAGGATAATAATAATACCCATTTCCTGACATCATTGTAAGGATTAAATAAGATTGTGTGCATAACAGGCATGTATGCAGCAATATGTGCGATCCATGTTTCCACACATGCAAAGGTGCAGCGAGGGGGTCTGCTGCTGCTATTTATAGGACAGGTGGCCCTCTGTCTTGATGGATGGGAGGGCACATCCCCAGGGTAACAACCTAAGCAAAGGTGCAAAGGCAAGACTGGGAAAAATTTATTTAGCAAAAAACAGAGAAGTTTATCCTGTTCCACATGGGTAGGAGGCGAGCAGAGGTCAAAGAACTAGCCAGGGTCTCCCAGAGGCAGAAGGAACCTGGGCCCTCTGTGATATGGCTATGCCCTTTTCCCTGACCCATGCTGCCCCATGAGGGGCTCAGTCTTTTCTTAGAAGGAAGGAAGAAGTGGAAACAGGTTGGAGGGGAGTGGGACGCAGCTTTGGTCTGGTTGTACCAGTGGCTCAACTCCCTTCTGCTGCATGAGTCCCTGGGGCTGTGGAGTGTGTGGTGGTGGTGGGTTGGCAGGAGACAGCAGGAAAGATTTCAGGGAACATGGGAGTCAGCTGGGGAATATGGAACAACTAGGGAAGATGAGATGGCCATCCAAGAAGAGATCCGCAGGCTGCTGAGGAAATGGCCGTCAGTGCTGGAGGTGCACACATACGCACTTAGACTACACGTGGATCCCCACCCCCACAGACATGGGTCCAAAGAGGAGCACAAGAGGCAGGGACATGTGCACAGAGGTGCAACAGACCTCACAGCCTCACACAGGCTGGAATAGATGCAGTCAGCACACAGGTGCACAGACACACCCGGAGCTGGAGTGCTACCTGCCAAGGGTAGGTTGGAGATTTTCTGGGCTGCTTTTTGAGATGAATGTTTTGATCAGTGCACAGAGGTGCCTGGCTTAGCCAAGTGGGGTGAATGGAGGATGAAGTTCACCTCACCTCTATTTCCCAAGCTTTGTATCTTAATTTGAGGCTGTACCTGCTAAGAGGAAAAATCTCTTTTTCTCTGTGCAAAAGCATCATTTGCTCATCAAGCCGTTAGCCACAGGTCTGCATCTACTCAATGGTACCTGTTTCTAATTTGCACAGGTGCCCAATGGGCTAGTAATGGCCCTGCATCTGCCTTGTTCACACCGAATTCCCATGTCTGGTAGGTATTCAAGAAATATTAGCACCATGTCTGGTAGGTATTCAAGAAATATTTGCTGAATGAATTAAAGGTATATCTACAGAGTGGACCAAAATGCATACACAGAGATACACACACACACACACACACACACACACACACACGGACCCTCATGAAATCAGGGACAGAGGGGACCTGAGGAAGGGTGAGGGGTATGGAGAGGTACATACAGGCACAGGGGAGCTAAGTGCCAGAGCTGGGCAGATCCTGAGTATTCAGAGGAACAGGGGAGGGTGCTCAAGCCACGAGGACACAGGAGCAAGAGGAGCAAAGGCAGAGAGGCCCCAAAGTCCAGGAGGGGCTCCAGGAACCATCCTTTGTGCACATACCATGCTTTAACCCTGCAATCAACTTTTCATAGCTCATTTTACATTTGACAGAATAAGGGGCAGGGGAGAAATGATAAGCCCCAAGTCACACAGCCAGGGAGCGGCAGCCCCTCCTGCTTGTGCTCAGTGAGAGTGCACAATTGTGCTAGGGACACCTGTGTGTGTCAGGCTACAGAGAACCTTGAATGCCAGGCTAAGCCTTTTGCATTGAGGAATAATTTTGAAGCCCTGTGGACATTCCACTCACGTTTCACGAAACAATCATGCTTCCAGATGCTTAGAGACTCAGACGCCTCATTTCCATTTAATAGACAATAAATCCTGGACTACTTTATAAAAAGCAGATGTTTCACACAGAGATGCACGTGAGACATGAAGTGGGACACACAGACACACAGCAGACACACAGAGATGCCCAGAGAGCTGCATGGTTCAACAGACTTTCCCCTGTAATCACGGAGAGACCTTTTCTTGCACCCTATAGCATAGACTCGTGTGCAGACACAGAAGCCCACAGACCAACCCGCACACAACACAGCACTGGGCCCTTTGCTTTGAGGTTGGGATGGGTTGTCTGTCCTTCTGCCTCACGCTTTGGCACTGCAAGTGTCCAGGAGAAGCCTAGACCAGCAGTCATCAAGCCAGGCCCTTGGCCCTGAGCTCCCTTAGGTGAGTCAGAGCCCGTCTCTGCTACATGGTGTTCTTCAAGCACCCCTTGGGCTGAGTTTCAAGTCTTCCTTCTTTGCCAAGTCCTTCTCCCATTTTGATATCATCCGAGCCTCTGAGCTCAGAGGTGCTCATGCTGAGAGGCAGATCTCATCATCTCCATTGGCAGGGGATGAAGACAGGCCCTGGCCCAACCAAGGTCAAGTGACAAGCCAGAAGGCCTTCTCTCTCAAAAGCAGGGATTTCTCCCAGCCCCCTACTCTCCTTTCCCCCCATATCCCTTTCTCCCTAAGACTTGCAGAAATAACACAAAGACATGGGGGCTAAGTCTATGGAGGGTGGAGAATTCCCAGAGAAAGGAGCCAGATACAGAGGCCACTGCAGGAGCTGAGAAGAGCAGACGATGCAGCTCAGGTACCTTCTCTGCACTCATTGTGCCTTTCTACTCCTTCCTTTCCAGAGAATGACCCCACAGAAGCCCTAGACTTACATGCTTAGGATTGGGAGGAGCACTATGGAGACCAGACCCTCTTAGGTCTGAGCATTCTGGGGTACAAAAGTTGATTAGCACCCATGCACATCAGTTTGCGTAAGGCCAGGAGTGAGCTCAGTGTTGGCGATGCCACTGCAGGTAAGACTGAATTTAAATATAAAGGACTTTCTGTCTCAGAAGCTGAGATGCAATACTCTGTGGATCAAAGAAGAAGAGGCAGCAGCTATGATTCTGAAATGTACTAGGACAGACCAGCTCGGGGCGGGGTGGCCTGTGGGTGTCATCCACTTCTCTGGCTCTCAAAACCTATTGGTAGAAATAGTTACAAGTAGCATTTGCACAGCACATCCTTGTTTCCAAACTGCTATCAGCTAGAGTTCATTCTTTCTTTCTTTGACATAGGGGTCTTGCTCTCTTGCACAGGCTGGAGTACAGTATGCCATCACAGCTCACTCCAACCTTGAGCTCCTAGCCCAAGCGATCCTCCTGCCTCAGCCTCCCAACTAGCTGGGATCACAGGCATGCAACACCACACTCAGCTAATTTGAAACATTTTTGTGGAGACAGGGTCTCGCTATGTTGCCTAGGCTGGACTTGAACTCCTGGACTCAAGCCATCCTTCCAAAGCGCTGGATTACAGGTGTGAGCTACTGTGCCCGGCCTATAGTTTATCTATTACCATACCCATCTGGGAACAAGACTGGTACAGCACATAAGAGCAGCAGCTCCCTAGGGTTAAACACTAACTCCATGCTGTGCTGTTTGACCTGAGGCAAGTCTTTTAATTCCTCTGAGCCCATTTTCTCATTTGTAGAATGGGGATAAACAATACTCCCCATTCCCTTACTTGAGGGTTGAAAGGAAGTTGGTAGCCTAGTACCTGGCACCCAAAGAGAGTTCAGTGTATGTTAGCTCTTTGTGTTAACTCATAGACTGATGCCCTATTTCCATCTATAGAAGAATAAAGTTGGCTACAAAATGGGCTTTAATCCTCCTAGCAACCCTGGGGGTGACCATCGCCTCCCCAGTGTACAGCTAAGGAACCTGAGCCTTGGAGAGATCCAGGGCCTTGTCCTCACCACACAGGGCAAACCAGGACCCCGGCTCAGCCTCTGACTTCAAGTCCTGGGCTCTTTCCCTGACTTTTAATAAATGCCACTGTCTTGTCATACAGTCCCTGGTGCAGCCCTGGAGTGGGGATGCCTGGAAGAAAGGTGGGAAGAGGTCAGAACCCCTTAGCTTCAGGAGGACTGAGTGCTGCGTGGCTGTCTCTATACTCAAGTGGCATAGTATGTGATGTCTTGTCTGAGGAAGATTTTTAAAAAATTTTAAACCTTAGTACTGGTTTCAGGTATGTAGATAGATAGATAAACGGATAGATTGAAAAAATCAGATAGTGATTGAAAAGGGAGAGGGTTGAGTGGAAAGGGATACGAGGGACATTTTGGGGAGATGAACTGTTCCATAGCTTGGATAATAGTTGCACCCAAATTGTCAAACATTATCAAGTTGATATGTACATTTTATCAAATGATATCATTTTGATATAATACCAATTATATAGAAAAAAATAGGCCAGACGTAGTAGCACACACCTATAATCCCAGCACTTTGGGAGGCCAAGGTGGGCAGATCACTTGAGTTCAGGAGTTTGAAACCAGCCTGGACAACATGGCGAAACCCCATCTCTACAAAAAAATACAAAAAATTTTCTGGGTATGATGGTGTGTACGTGTAGTCCCAGCTACTCAGCGGGCTGAGGTGAGAGGATCAGCTAAGCCCAGGAGATCGAGGCTGCAGTGAGCCGGGATTGTACATTCCAGCCTGAGACGCAGAATAAATAAGAAAAGTAAAAAATAAGTTTAAGCCTGTCTTTTTCAGCTCAATAGGGGGCTGAACTCCCTCTGCAGCTCTGTGTATGGCAGTCTTGGGGGCTTGTAGGAACCATGAATGGAGGCTTCATCTGCATCTGCTGTCAGGAATGTGCACCCTCACACACACAAGCACACACACTGCACATACACAAAGCCAGATGGAGGGAAAGAGAGGGACAGGGCAGAGGAGCTGCAGGACCCTAGCAGCTGAGCCCCATGGTATACTTGCGTCTCGTATTTACCCATAGAGCTGGGCACTATGGAGGGCCCCAGCAGAATGTGAGGTGGGGGTGAGAGTGGAGAGGAATGTGTCCTAACGCTGCAGCTGGAGTGAACTGGCTGTCACCCCAACTTCACTGTCCTGGGCATGTTCCGGGACTCCCCCTCCTGGGAGCCCTCCAGAAACCCTGCTGGGCTGAATTGGCTCTCTGTCTAGGACCAGGGCATTCATCCACGAATTGAGATGCTGGAGCTGAGTCAGAGGACGGGCAAACTTCAAGGACGTGAGGGAGAGCACGCTGGGGCTGTCCACGCCTCCCACCCCACCCAGTCCACAGCAGCAGCCCAGCCACATCCCAGGATACCCTGGCAGACCTTCCACACAGAGCCCTGACCACACAGGTTCCTGGGTGGCCCACGCTGCCCCCCACGGCCAGGTGGCCACTGGGACAGAGACAGGACCCTGGACCTGACTGAGAAGGGGCTGGTGCCGGGTGAGATGGGGGCGGAGGGGGCAGTATTTGAGCCCCCAGCATTTAAAAATCTGTTCTTAATGTCAAAAAAAGGGATAAGATGCATCTAAGAGAAAAGAAAATTAATTTTGGGATCATCTGTTGTGCTGATTTATCCAGATCATTTATTCATTTGTTTATCTAACAAAATATTGAACTGAAAGTGTACTATGCAGGGCTCTGTATTAGGTAATTGGACTCTATATAAAGATACATAAAAATCTCCCCTTCCGTGGTGTTTACAGCCCAGTTAAGGAGACAGACCAGCAACAACTCACAACAATAGCAGAAAGAAGACGCCTGGTGCAGTGGCTCATGCCTGGAATCCCAGCACGTCGGGAGGCTGAGACGGGTGGATCACATGATGTCAGGAGTTCGAAACCAGCCTGACCAACATGGTAAAACCCCATCTCTACTAAAAACTCAAACATTAGGCTGGCGTGTTGGTGGGCATCTGTAATCCCAGCTACCTGAGAGGCTGAAGCAGGAGAATCTCCTGACTGGAGGCGAAGGTTGTAGTGAGCTGAGATCAAGCCACTCCACTCCAGCCTGGGCAACAGAGTGAGACTGTATCTCAAAAATAACAATAGAAAGAAGGAAGTAAGTGCTAACAAAAGGTTGTAAGCACTAGCAACACAGGCCCAGGAAAGGGGCTTATTCTAGCTGGAGGGGTTTAAGGAAAGCATCCTGGGAGGGAAAGGGAAAGAGGGGTAGCATTTATCTGAGCATGAAAGCTAAGTGGACCTGGTGAGGGGAATGGCATAAGCAAAGCCCGTGTGGGCTCAGCAGCTGGACCTCTGGAGACAGTGCCTTGGAGCTGGACTGTTGAACAGGGTAGGCCAGGCCTTGGAATACCTGCCCATACATCCCAGAACAAGAAGACCAGCTTCAGAAACCATGTGACCCCACCTCCTAGCTCTCAGTTGGTTGGATCAGCCTGGGTACCTGCTCTGTTTCCCTTCGTGGCCTGGCAAGAACATTCTGCCCAAAGGAATATTGGCACTAATTGGATCGGTAGATCCTTTCCCTGGGAGATTGTGAGTGGAGGGATAGAAGAAGACAGGCAGTTGGCTGCTGTTGAGAGAAGAAGGATAAAAGCAAAGAGAGGAGCAGAGAGCTGTGTGTCCTTGTGTGAGCGTGGAGCACAGAGCTGAGGAGGTAACAGAGTAGCCCCATCTCTGAGACCCACATCTGTGCCCCAGGCTCCACAAGCCCTGACCCTGCTCTTCTCCTTGCTCTTTCTTGGTTTCCTGGCCTTTGCCTAGCCACGGTTTTGACTAGATCCAGCCACACGGTTGACTTCCCTGTGCTTCCTCGCCTGGCCTCTGCAACCCACTGCAGAAAGCCACTTGGGCTTTGCAGTTAGCTCCATAAGGAACCTTGAAGGGCAGGCTGGGAGCTGGAGTTCTAGTTCATGGCCAGAGTAATACATGGAAAGTATTACACTGAGCCATTTAGGGAGGTCCCTCTGGCAGTGGAATGGAGAAGGGGACAGAGCAGAGCCAGGCTAGGGGCAGGACAGTGGTCAGGAGGAGCTCCCGGGCCCCAGAGGAGAGGATCTGAAGGGGAATTGGGACAGTAGCTGTGGGGTGTGTCACATAAGAGGAAACCAAATGGCCAATAAACAGGAGGAAAGGTGCTTCACAGGCCCAGTTCTAGTATCTGTGGGGCTCAGAGCCCCTAAGTCTAGTGATAGCTTAGTTAACATCTCCATATTTCAAAATTATTCAGTTAACAATTACTAAGTAAAATATATTCTATCCTTCTAATTTTGCACATACACATACATCGTGACCTGGAAGGCCAGGTTCAAATTCAGAACGTTTGGTTCCTGGGAGTTCCATGGCTGAATGTGGTGGTTCAGGAAGAGCCGGCCCCCAGCCTCCATCCCACCCGCCTTTACTTCCTGCCCCCAGCAACCTCCTGCCCTGCAGGGGACCTCACACTCATGCCAGGGCACACTCCAGCTTACATGTCCAAGCTCCACCCTCCCTGCAGCAAACTACTGCCCCGTGGCTACCCTGGAAACTGGAGATGATGGGGATGCTTGGTACCATTCACCCTAGGAAACAGGCCTGGGGGAGCAGCCCATGCAGGCCCTGGAACCTGGTTTGGGAACATGTGGGCAAGGAATTCCAGAGTCTTGAGCACCAGCTCCATCCCTGACTAACTGGATAACCCAACCTCCATGAGCCTCAGTTTGGTCACCTCTAAGGACTCCATAAAATGTCTTCTACTAGGTTACAATATCATGGACTCTAGTCCAGATGTTAGTCCAATACATTTAACTGGGCTGTGTGCTAACCTGACAGTTTGGCCCGGGCTGCAGGACATCACCAAGTATAAGTGACAAGCTGAGGTGGGGCCGGGCTCCAGGGGAACCCTCTTGCAGCCCCTAGGGAAGGGGAGGAAGCAGCTAACCAGCACCATCCACAGCCCCAGGGCCAGGTGGGCAGGAGCCTTGGCTGTGTCCCCTGGGCCTCCTCTGGCCTCAGAGCAATCCTTGCCTTGGCAGGGAGGCCTGCCTGGGCACTCGGAGCTCTGGCATCACCCTGAGTTGGGTAACAGGATTCCTGCCCCACAACTGTGTCTGCCCACTGGGCTGGCTTGCAGCTTGGGGAGGCTGCTGTGTGTGCCAGAAGCAGGGAGACCTATTTTTGCTCCAGCCACAGGCCCATGGCCAGAAAAAAAGTTAAATAAAGATGATTTTGTTTTTTCTTGGTGTATAGAGTACAACTCGCTTTTTAACAGACAAGATTAAAGGATCTCTTCAGTAAAAACAGTGAATGCAGGTCTACAATGAGACCAGGAAAATGGGGAACAAGAAGGGAGGAAAAGGGAAGGGAGTGAGGGGGAGGGAGAGAAAGTGAGGGAGAGCTGGAGGGAGAAAGACAGGTGGATAGAGACAGGAAAAACAGGAGCGAGAAAGAAAATTCAGTACCAATAAACATCAATACCCTTAAGGGCAATGAGAAAGAGACAGATACCAAGAGAGACAGATGGATGGAGAAAGAACAAAGACTCAGTGGGGTTTTCGGAGTGCAGCAAAGGAGGTGGTGAGGTGACTAGTACTCGGATGTGACGTCATCCTGGTTAACCATTATGCAAGCTCTTCAATTGTTCCACCCTAGGAACCCACAGAGGATCCATTCTCAGTGAACTAACACAAGCAGTCCACAGCAGAGGAAGCTATTCCATTATCCTAAGTGCGTCTCAAGCCAAGGGGGCACATTTATCTAGAACATCCCTGTTATGTCCTTGAACGAGGGCAGGGGAAGGGTTAACCTGCAGCAGACTCTGGTAGACAGTGTCCATCCTGCCTTGTTGGGAGGTTAATCAGAGAAGGAAAGAAATCCTTTCCTAATGGCTTTTCAGAACAGCAGGGGCCCAGCCCCAGCCAGGGCAGCTGCACACCCGGGCCCAGTGAACTTGCACCAATTGTTTCATAAGATGAGATTTGAGAAGCTCTAGGGAAACAGCTCTACCCCAAAATATCTTCCCTACTGCCTGTCAGGACTTTGACCTCCACCTCAAGGTAACAGCCTCAGTTGAGGCAGGAGTCAGGAAGCCCAGCGGCGAGTCCCAAGCAGAGCTCTATGCCTGGATTCCCCATCTTAAGTGGGGATAACATTCCTTTCTTGCTCATTTCCCAGGGTGGTTATGAGAACCAATTTGTCGATGGATATGCAAGATGGTGGATTGAGTTTGAATCCTGGCTCTGCTATAACTGGCCGGGTGGTGATTCAGGCCCTTTGTTCTGCCACCTATATTAAGAAAAAAGCAGGGTTGTTCTGATAATGAAGAAAAGTAATGTTTGCAATCATCTGGTACCAGTTGGTGGCCATAGAGAGTTCATAGGTATTGGCCAGGCACGGTGGCTAACACTCATAATTCCAGCACTTTGGGAGGCCCAGGCAGGAGGATCACTGGAGCCCAGGAGTTTGAGACCAGCCTGGGAAATGTGATGAGATGCTGTCTCTAAAAAAAAAAGAAGTAAAGAAATAGCCAGGTGTGGTGGCACACCTGTGGTTCCACCTATTCTGGAGGTTGAGGTGCAAGGATTGCTTGAGCCTGGGAGGTCAAGGCTGCAGTGAGCTGTGATCATAGCACTGCACTCTAACTTGGGTGAAAGAGTAAGATGATGGCTCAAAAAAAAGAAATAAAAGTACTCAGGTACTTTCCCTAATGTGAGCTATAAATCTTAAAAAAAAATTGATATTTCTGTATATAGAGAACAATGTTACCCTCTAGACCCAAATGCATCATTTCAGAGGGAAGCACACCTAACCTGTTGTTAACATCGTTTTCAAATATTTTCCAATAAGATAGGTAGCTGAGAGCAAGTTTCTGATGGTCTGCTGTCTCACAGCAGAGGTAAGACTTGATAAAGAGAGGGGTGAGAAACTGGTCCAAAGCTGGGGCACTGCCTGGGTTCCACCCAGCAATCAATCAGTTCTCTGCCTGATAAATTCTCACATGTTCCTGAAGACTTGTTGGAGGTGTCACTTGTCAGTGATGCCTTCTCTAATCAGAGACTGTGACTCCTTTGAGTCCCACCAGACTTTTTGTCTATAATTTCTACTGCGTTTCACACATCTTACTGTAATTGCCTCCCCTATCAAACTGTGAGTTCTTTGAGAACAGGACTCCACATATTCAATTCTGCCTCATGAGCCCCTGCTTGGCCCAGAAAGGCACTCAAGGTTTATTGAATAAATACCCAGGCTTTCCCCTCTACTGGGGGGACCAGAAAACAAATACTTAATCTCTGAGAGGATATTCCTAGCTATCAAAATCAAAGTGCTTTCATTTGCATGCTTTTACAGATAACAAATTTATATACCTGTTGTCTCATTTGCTCTTTACAGTGGTCCCACAGGGTAGATAGTAAAGGTACTGCATCACATATGACAGCTGAAAAGAACTAAGAGAGGCCAAAGGATTTGCTCAAGGTCACCCAGCTACTGAGTAGCCTAGCCAGGACTGGCACCCAGGTGTCTTGAATTCCAGTCCAAGACAAATCTGCTGAAGGCTTGTTGGGTCACAAATGTACAGGCCAGCTGGGGAATATTATTTTCTAGGTTTTTTCTTTAAGCCAAAGAATTATATAACTTTAAAGAAAGCTTGTTCAGAAAAAAAAAAAAAAAAGCTCACTAGGCAAAACATACAAAACACATTACAACAGAATGTTATATGATTTTATAAGTTCAAATTTTTTACATTTAATCATGATAAAGTTGATCAATGAGAACAGCAATGCTGTTGTAAATCACACAGAAACATGTAAAGTCCAGATTTGCATGACCTCTGCAGCGAAGTGGTCATGAACGAAAAAACACATTCATTATCCAATGTATTTTTATTTGGAATCATATTCATTGTTTGGTTTTATAGCTTGCATTAGGAACAGTAGCTAAGAACTTTCTATTGACCATCAAGCAGGTGCCAGATCATTACAAATATGACTTATCTCCATTTGTCACACATGTAGATTCATAACTATAAAGACTATTAACATTTTTTTTCTAAACTAAGATATCTTGTCCCCTCTTCAATAAGAGCACATTCAGAACAGCCACTCTTCTTAATGATGCACATAGTATTATAGTATTCTGTGGGAAGAACGTATCGTTTGTTTAGCAAGTTCTATACTGAGAGACATTTATATTATTTTCCATTGAGTATCTTCAAACATACTGCATACTTGCATAAGTTTATCTGTAAGATAAAACCCCAGAAGAGGGGTTACTCAGTCAAAGAGCAGGTGCATGATACATTTTCATAGATATTCCAAGTTAGCCTTCAGAGACGTCTTTCCCAATGGACACTCTCATATTCTGTGTATGAGGCTGCCATTTTGTCCTCACCATTGCCAATGAGGAATACATTATATTTTTATTTGATGCCAATATGTTACAAAATATCATCATGATATCACTTTAATTGGCATTTCTTTCATTGTGAATGAGATGGAGTATTTTTTCAGGGGTCTATTCACAATTATGTATCTATTTTCTGTGATGTCTATTTATATTCCTTGCCTATTTTTCTCTTTGAATATTAAGGGGGTTTCCACACTGACTACTCCTCTGGTTGCCAATGATCTGCATGTTGTCACATTTAATGAACCATTCTCTGTTCTTATCTTCCTTAAGTATTCAGCAGTGTTCAACACAATTGGCTACTCCCTGCTTTTCCATTATTTTTCTCAAGTTTAGTAGTTTTTATTTAGTTATTTTGATGAAAATTTATATGAACATAGTTTAATTAATCGACCAGTTTTACAAGGTTTATTAAGAAAATTAGCATGAATTTTGCCATACCCCTCACTAATTCCTGCCCCTCAGAGGCAACCAATGTCAGCGACTACAGTTGATTCATTTGGTATTGACTTCCACATCTCTAAATAACATGGTTATATCACTATTTACTGATTGTTCAGTTCAAGATATTACCTATTGATTTTCCACTATAGAAAATGAAGGTTTCACTGTCTTTTAATTGCTGGCCTGCACTGCCACATACATGCACACTTTTCATTCCTCTGTCCTCTCAATATAATTATGTTATGATTTTACTAGATCAGTATTCTGTGTTCACATTTTTATGACTTTGTAAATGCCAGTTCCAGTGGAGACATATAGTAAACCTTGGTTGTGTTACCTTTCCTGCACAGTCTATCGTTTTGTCTGGAATTAATGCTTATTTTTTCCATTGTCTTCCTTTTTGAAGAACTTATCACTAAGTTCAGACTTATCACCAAGTTCACTATTTGAAGCAGTTCAACTTCAAACTCTTCCCCATTTGTGTATATCTCTCAATGTGTTCAAGCACATTAAAGGTTCTATCAATTTAACCTTGAAACAATCTCCTGAATCTTCTGCCCTTTTAAAGTTTGTTCTGTTTGCCCTCTGGACTTGGCACATAGCTGTTGTCTTGGGAAATCCTTTCTTCATCATTCTGGGGATTTCCTTCTCCTCTTCCTTGTATTGAATCCCTTGTTTCCTGGATCCTCTGTTTTCCCAAGATTTCTGAGAAAGGGTGTGTGGGAGATAGTTTTTTTAACTTGCATATCTAAAAATGTCTTTATTCTACACTAAAACTTAATGGATAGTTTGTCTTGGGTATTAAATGATAGGTTTAAAATATTTTTTTCTCAGAATTTTAAAGATATTGCTTTATGAAATTGTGTCTTCATTTACTCTGTTTGACATTATATATTGTCTCATAATGTTGCCTTTGAGAAGTATGTAGCTATTTTTTTCTTTATTTCTTTTTTAGAGACGGGTTCTTGCTATGTTGCCTAGGCTGGCCTCAAATTCTTAGCCTCAACTAATCCTCTGCTTCAGCCTCCCACTGCATCCACTCCTATGAAGCTATTTTGATTCTAAACATTTGTATGTGACATCGTGACATCTGTTTTTTCCTTCCTAGAATGTTGTGAAGTTTTCTCTTGACTTTCAGTGTTCTGAAATTTCATGGTGTTCATTGGAGTGAGGTCTATTTTAATACGCTGTAGCAGAAACTTCAGGATCTGGAATCTCATGCTCTTCTCATATAGGAAATTTTCTTCTATCATTTCTTTGATTATTTTTGCCCCTTTACAATGATCCCTTCCTCCTGCTATGCATGCTGTTGTGTAGTCCCTCTCAACATTGAAAGGGAGGACCAGTGTGTGACCGGTAGGATATTGTGAAAGTAACAACGGATGACATCAATGGGTAGTCATGAAAGACATTTCACCTTTTTTCTTAGTCTCTTGGTTTACTCTCTCTGGGAAAAAGCTAGCTGTCATGGCATGAAGATACTCAAGTGACCTGGTGGAGAGGCTCACATAGTGAGATATTGAGAAAGAACATAAACTTGCTAGTCACATGAGTGTGCTGCCTCAGAGCAAATTCTCCAGCTACAGCCAGTCTTACAAAGACTGCAGCCCTGGCCAACATCCAGCTGAATTTCATGAGAAACTTTGAAGCAGACCATTCAGCTGAGTCACTCTTGAACTCATGGCCACAGGAACTGAAAGAGATATAAATGTTTATCGTTTTTTAAGCCACTAAGTTTTGAGGTAATTTGTCACCCCCATAGATCATTAATATATACTTTCTTTCTGTAACCTTTAATTATTGGGTGTTGGATCTCCTGAACTAGTACTCTGATTTTCTAATTGTTCTATTCCTATTTATTATCTCGATGTCTGTTCATTCAACTTTTCTGGAGGCTTCCTCATCTTTATCTTTAAATCCTTCTATTTAAGATCATGATGAAGTAGTCAGCATCAGAATAACCTGCTTGCTACACACACACACACACACACACACACATACACACACACACACACCCCAATAACAACAACAACAAAAAAAAAACCACTAAAATATTAAGAAAAGGTAACAACCAATTTTTATAAACACTGGATACCTAATAGTGCAAGCTTGCAAAACTTAAGAAAAGGGAAGCATGCAAAGCGAACCCCACATTTACTCTGGCTTTCTTCCTGGAAGCATTTCATAACTATAGTACAAGGAAGTAGAGCCTAGGCAGAGAGAGGAAGTCTTGTTGGGTGGAGGAAACAGATTTCAGATGCTAGGGGATGCTAGGGTGATGGATGGGATTTGGAGGGGCATGATGCTAAAGACAGAAACCCACATAGAAGGAACATTGAAAATCTGTGCAGGGGTTTTCTTGAATCCTTAGCTTAATCTTCAGATGTGCTTGCACAAATTGAGATCCCAGAAAGCCTAAAGAGCTGTTGGGGTGTGGCCTAGAAACTGATTAGAGATTTTAGAGATTGTCTAGAGTTGGAGAGACGTTAGAGATTCTAAGTGGCCAGAGTGGAGAAATATTGATGAGCATCCATGGCATTTGATAGAGACCACAAAAAAGCCATGTCCTAGGAGTAAGAACTCTTTTTTTTTTTTTTTTTTTTTTTGAGATGGAGTCGCGCTCAGTCACCCAGTCTGTAGTGCAATGGCATTATCTCGGCTCACTGCAACCTCCTGGGTTTAAGCGATTCTCCAATCTCAGCCTCCTGAGTAGCTGGAATTACAGGCACTCACCATGATGCCTAGTTAATTTTTAGAAATGCTGTTTTCACCGTGTTGGCCAGGCTGGTCTTGAACTGACCTCAGGTGATCCACCCACCTTGGCCTCCCAAAGTGCTGAGATTACAGGTGTGAGCTACCACCCAGCCCAGAGCTATGCTTTAAGAAGGCAAAACTAAAATAGACCTGCCCTGACAAAGTAAAAATCAACCCTTAATTGGATCAAGGTGATTCACCATAATATATTAATAACTGTTTTCTCAAATAAAACTCAATACTCTTTTGACCAGAGGTTGACAAATATTTATATGAAAAATCAGAGAGTAAATGTTTTGGATTTTGAAGTTTCTATTACAGCTATTCAACTCTGCCATTGTAATATGAAACCAGTCATAGACACTATGCAAACAAATGGACATGGCTGTGTTCCAATATAACTTTATTTTAAAAGCAAGCAGCAGTTTTGCCTGTAGTTTGTTGATCTCTGCTTTAGATAAAGATAACATAATCCTGAGCTTCTAAAATGTGTCATCCAAATAACCAGCTTGCATTAAAAATTTTGTAATCAAGCAAAAAAAAAAAAAAAAGTGGGGGTTGGAGATGGGAAACATTGATAAAGAGATAGAAGGGCCAATATAAGTAGATGCAGAAAACATACAGTCATTGAATTAGCAGACAAGGATTTCTAAATAACCACAATTGGTAGAAGAAAAAATAAATAGGGACAATGGATAAATGGATGAATAATAGTGTATTTTAACAGAGAATTAGATGGGGAAGCAGGATGGTAGAACTGGGAGAGCAAGATGGTAGAATAGAAAGCTCCACTGATCATACCCCTAGCAAGGACAATAAGTTGTTAACAACTATCTACACAGAAAAAACTCACCTTCATAAGGACCCAAAGTCAGGTGAGCACTCACAGTAACTGGTTTTACTTCTTATCACTGAAAGAGGCACTGAAGAAATAGAAAAAAATAGTCCTGAATTGCAGAAACCACCCCTCCCCTGGCAGCAGCAGTGGCATGGTGCAGAGAGTATCTCTGGGCACTGGGGGAGGGAAATCATAGCAATTGTGATGCATTGGATTAAGTGCTGTCCTGTTAGAGCAGAAAGGAAACCCAGACCAAACTCAGATGATGCCTGCCCATGAGGCAGCATTTAAACCAGCCCTAGGCAGAAGGAAATCACCAATCTCAACAGTAAGAACTTGAGTGCCTGCAGATCTCACCACTGAGGGCTACAGCACTCTGTGTCTCCAGGTAAACTTGAAAAGCAGTCTAGGCCATAAGGACTGCAACTTTTAGATGAGTCCTAGTGCTGAACTAGGCCCAAAGACAGTGGATTGAGGGGACACACAACATACTGAGACACTAGCTGGGGCAGCTAAGGGAGGGCTGGCATCACCTCTCCCCTAACCCCAGGCTGCACAGCTCAAGACTCCAAAAGAGACCCCTTCCTTCTGCTTGCGGAGAGGAGAGGGAAGAGCAGAAAGGATTTTGTCTTGCATCTAGGATACTAGCTCAGCCAGAGGATAGAGCAGGATAGAGCGCAGAGTCATGAGGCTCCTATTCCAGGCACTAGCTCCCAGATGACATTTCTAGACACACTGTGAGCCAGAAAGGAACCTAATGCCTTGAAGGAAAGAACTAAGTCCTGGCAGCATTAATCACCTGTTAACTGAAGAGCCCTTGGGCCTTAAATAACCAGCACTGACACCCAGGTACTACATCGAGGGCACTGGTGAGCCTCAGACTTGCCGGCTTCAGGTGAGACTCAGCACATTACCAGTTGTGGTGGCTATGGGGCAAAACTCCTTCTGCTTGAGAAAAGTGGAAGGAAAAGTAAAGGAGACTTTGTCTTGCATCTTAGGTACCCCAGAGCCAAAGAGGGGTAAGAGCACCAAGTGGGCTCTTGAGATCCCTGATTCCAAGATCTGACTCTTGGATGGTATTTCTAGACATGACCTGGGCCAGAGGGGAGTCCACTGCCCTAAAGGGTGAGTCCTGGGCTAGGCAGCATTCACTACAAGCTGACTTAAGAGACCTTGGGCCTCAAGGGAACATCAAAGGTAGTCTGGCAGTACTCCTCATGGCCTGGAGTGTCAGTGGCTACAGGATGAGGCTCCTCTGCCTTGGGAAAGGGGAGGGAAGAGTGGGAAGGACTGTGCCTTGTGGTTTGAGTGCCACAATACAATAGAACACCAAATACACTTCTAAAGTTTTTGACTCTAGTCCTTGACTTTCTGGACAGCACTTGTGGACCTACCCAGGCCCTTGGGGACCTCACTGCCCTGAAATGAAGGATACTGGCTGGCTTAGCGACCTGCTAATTGTAGAGCTCCAGGGCCTTGAGTGAATGTAGGCAGTAGCCAGGGAGTGGTTACAGCAGGCCTTGAGTGAGGCACAGTGCTGTGCTGGCTTCAGGTCTGACAGCACAGTCACAGTAGTGGTGGTCACAGGGGTGCTCGTGTCACTCCACTCCCAGCATTAGGTGGCTCAGAACAGAGAGACTCTGTATGTTTGGGAGAAAGTAAGAGAAGAGAACAAGAGCCTCTGTCTGGTAATCCATAGAATTCTCTCAGATCTAGCCCAAGACCATCAAGGTGGTACCTCTTTGAGTCAGTCTGTAGGAACCATAGTGTCACTGGGCTTGGGGTGTTCCCTAAAGCAGATACAGCTTAGATCACAACACCTAAAACTTTTTAAATATCTGGAAAGCCTTCCTAAGAATGATGGCTACAAATAAGCCCAGGCAGTGAAAACTACAATAAATACCTAACCTTTCAATGTCCAGACAGCAAAGAACATCTATTAGCATCAACTCAATCTATGAAAACATGACCTCACCGAATAAACTAAATAAGGCACCAGAAACCAATCCTGGAGAAACAGAGATATGTGATGTTTCAGACAGAGAATTCAAAATAGCTGCGTTGAAGAAACTCAAAGAAATTCAAGATAATACAGAAGAAATTCAGAATTCTATCAAATAGACTTAATAGAGAGATTGAAATAATTACAACTAAGCAAGCAGAAGTTTTGGAGCTGAAAAATGGAATTGTTATACTGAAGAATGCAGAGCTTTTTAATAGCAGAACTGATCAAACAGAAGAAAGATTTAGTAAGCTTGAAGACAGGCTATTTGAAAACATGCAGTCAGAGAAGACAAAAGAAAAAAGAATTTAAAAAAGCATGCCTACAGGATTAGAAAATAGCCTTAAAGGGACAAATCTAAAAGTTACTGGCCTTAAAGAGGAGGTAGAGGAAGAGATGGGGTAGAAAGTTTATTCAAAGGGATAATAACAGAGAATGTCCCAAACCTAGAGAAAGATACCAATATCCAAGTATAAGGAAGTTATAGAACACCAAGCAGATTTAACCCAGAGAAGACTACCTCAAGGCATTTAATAATTAATCTCCCAAAGATCAAGGATAAAAAAAGGATCCTAAAAGCAGCAAGAGAAAAGAAACAAATGACATACTATGGAGCCCCAATATGTCTGACAGCAGACTTTTCAGTGGAATCCTTACAGGCCTGGGGAGAGTGGTGTAACATATTTAAAGTGTTGAAGGGAAAAAGAAAAACCCTTTACCCTAGAATAGTATATCCAATAAAAATATCCTTTAAACATAAAGGAGAAATAAAGACTTTCCCAGGCAAACAAAAGCTAAGGGATTTCATCAATGCCAGGCCTGTCCTACAAGAAATGCTGAAAGGAGTACTTCAATCAGAAAGAAAAAGGACATTAATAAACAAATAATCACCTGGAGGTACAAAACTCACTGGTAAGAAAAACACAGAATATTATAACATTGTAATTGTGATGTGTAAACTACTCTTAAGTAGAAAGACTAAATGATGAACCAATCAAAAATAATTATAACAACTTTTCAAGACATAGTACAATAAATGTGAATAAAAACAACAAAAAGTTAAAAGGCAGGGGGACAAAGTTAAGGAAAGTTTTTATTAGTTTTCTATTTGCTTGCTTGTTTATCCAAATAGTGTTAAGTTGTTATCAGGTTAAAATAATGAGTTATAAGATAGTATTTGCAAGTCTCATGGTAACCAAACCAAAAATCGTGCAATGGATACACACACACACACACACACACACACACACACACACACACAAGCAATAAACTAAATTATATTACCAGAGAAAATCATCTTCCCTAGAGGAAGACAGGAAGAAAAGAAAGAAGGATGAGAAAAATCAAAAAACAATTATAAAACAAATAAAATGGCAGGAGGAAGTCCTACTTATTAATAACAATATTGAATGTCAATGGACTAAACTCTCCAGTTAAAAGATCTAGACCAGCTGAATGGATGAAAAACTAAGACCCATTGATCTATTGCCTACAAGAAGCACACTTCATCTATAAAGACACATATAGACCGAAAATAAAGAGATGGAAAAAATATTCTATGCCAATGGAAACCAAAAAAAGCAGGAGTTGCCATACTTATATCAGAAAAAATAGATTTCAAGACAAAAAATATAAGAAGAAACAAAGAAGGTCACTATAAAATAATAATGGGGTCAGTTTAGCAAGAGGCTGTAACAATTTTAAATATATGTGCACCCAGTACTGGGGCACAGAGATATATAAAGGAAACATTATTACAGATAGAGATAAATATTATTAAGAGAGAGATAGGCCCCAATTCAGTAATAGCTGGAGACAGTAACACCCCACTTTCAGCATTGAACAGATGTTCCAGACAGAAAATTAACAAAGAAACATCAGACTTAATATGCACTATAGACCAAATGGATCAAAAAGATATTTATCGAACATTTCACCCAAGAGCTACAGAATACACATTCTTTTACTCAGCACATGGATCATTCTCAAGGATAGACCATATGCTAGGTCACAAAACAAGTCTTAAAACATTAAAAATATTGAAGTCATATCAAGCATCTTCTCTGACCACAATGGAATAAAACTAGAAATTAAAAACAAGAGGAATTTTGGAAACTATTCTAATACATGGAAATTAAACAATATGTTCCTGAGTGGGTCAATAAAGGAATTAAGAAGGAAATTGAAAAAAATTATTGAAACAAATGATAATGGAAACAGCATACCAAAATCCATGGGATACAGCAAAAGCACTGCTAAGAGGGAACAGACCCATTGATCTGTTGCCTACAAGAAACACACATAATAAAAGCCATATACACCAGACCCACAGCTAGTATTATACTGAATGGGGAAAAACTGAAAGCTTTTCCTCTAAGATCGGGAACACAACAAGTACCTATAAGAGAGAGAGAAAAAAGTACCTATAAGGGAGAAAAAACTTCAAATGTACAATATAATGATGCCTCCTGAAGAACTAGAAAAGCAAGAGCAAACCAAATATAAATTAGTAGAAGAAAAACTGAAGAATAGAGCAGAAATAAATGAAATTGAAATGAAAGAAACAATTCAAAAGATCAATGAAACAAAAAGTTCATTTTTTGAAAAGGTAAACAAAATTGTTAGTCTTATCCAGACTAAGAATAAAAGAGAGAAGATTCAAATAAAGAAAATCAGAAATGAAAAAGGAGGCATTACAACTGAAACTGCAGAAATTCAAAGGATCATTAGTGGCTAAAATGAGCAATTACATGCCAATAAATTAGAAAATCTACAAGAAATGGACAAATTTCTAGATATATACAACCTACCAAGATTTAACTGGGAAGAAATCCAAAACCTGAACAGACCAATAACTAGTAACAAGATTGAACCCATAATAAAAAGTCTCCCACTAAAGAAAAGCCCGGGACCTGATTGCTTCACTTTTGAATTCTACCAAATATTTAAAGAGAATTAACACCAATCCTACTCAAACTATTCAAAAAATAGAGAAGGAGCAAATACTTTCAAACTCATTCTATGAGGCCAGTGTTATCTTGACACCAAAACCAGACAAAGACACATTAAAAAAAAATCACAGGACAACATCGCTAATAAATATTGGAGCAAAAATCTTCAACAAAATACTAGCAAATTAAATTCAACAATATATTAGAAAAATCTTTCAGTATGACCAAGTGTGATTTATCCCTGAGATTCAAGGATAGTCCAACATGTGCAAATCAATTAATGTGATGATGCTGAAAAAGCATTTGATAAAATTCAACATTGCTTCACAAAAACCCTCAAAAAACTGAGGATAGAAGGAATATTACCTCAACATAATAAAAGGCATATACACCAGACCCACAGCTAGTATTATACCGAATGGGGAAAAACTGTAAGCTTTTCCTCTAAGATCAGGAACACAACAAAGATTCCTACTGTTACCACTATTATTCAACATAGTACTAGAAATCCTAGCTAGAGCAATCAGATAAGAAAAAGATAGAAAGGTCATCCAAACTGGAAAAGAAGAAGTCAAATTATCTTTGTTTGCAGATGACATAATTTTGTATTTGGGAAAACCTAAATGCTCTACAGGAAAACTATTAGAACTGATAAATTCAGTAAAGTTGCAGGATACAAAATCCACATACAAAAATCATTTTGATATGCTAATAGTGAACAATGTGAAAAATAAATTTTAAAAGTAACCTTATTTACAATAACCATACATAAAATTAAATACCTAGGAATTAACCAAAGAAGTAAAAGAAATCTACAATGAAAACTACAAAACACTGATGAAAGAAATTGAAGAGGACACCAAAAAATGGAAAAATATTCCATGTTCATAGATTGAAATACTTAATATTGTTTAAATGTCCATACTACCCAAAGCAATCTACAGATTCAATGCAATCCCTATCAAAATACCAATGACATTTTTCACAGAAATAGAAAAATATCCTAAAATTTATATGAAACCACAAAAGACTCAGAATAGCTAAATATCCTGAGCAAAAAGAACAAAACTGAAGAAATCACATTACCTGACTTCAAATTGTATAGAACCACAGTAACCAAAACAGCATTGTACTGGTATAATAACAGACAATTAGACCAATGGAACAAAATAAAGAACCCAGCTACTCAGGAGGCTGAGGCAGGAGAATTGCTTGTACCCAAGAGGTGGAAGCTACAGTGAGCCGAGATTGTGCCACTGCACTCCAGCCTTGACAACAGAGTGACAGAATAAGACTCTGTCTCTAAATAAATAAACAAATAAATAAATAACTCATTGGACTCATTGTATTGAGTTATCAAAGGAAGAGACTATCATTTACTATATAAGAAAAAGCTGAATGTATTGTGCTATTTTTATAAGACACATTATCTCTGAGTAGAGCTTAAAGCTGTTCTTGTATAGTGTTTGAGGAAGGGTAGAGTTCAGGATTGGCAGAGTTTCTGAAGTAAATGTATTCAGGAAATGGCTGATCATTAGCTATAGCAGCATAGATTCTCAAGTGAAGGTTGTTGCTGATTTGCTGGCATTCAGAAGCATAGTTACTAAAACATGTTGTAATCAGTCAATTAGCATGAATAATGAATATAAAACCACTTTTGGTGATTATTTATTGCCAGAGAGTATATTCTTAAGAATATGGGAATATTTTTTATTCTCAAGTTGTACAATGGACTAGACACAGAGAAGACAGATTTAGAGAACTAAAAGATTAAGAAAAAATATCTAGGCCAAGTATGGTGGCTCACACCTGTAATCCCAGCATTTCGGGAGGCCAAGGTGGGCAGATCACCTGAGGTTGGTAGTTTGAGAGCAGCCTGACCAACATGGAGAAACCCTGTCTTTACTAAAAATACAAAATTAGCCAGGCGTGGTGGTGCATGCCTGTAATCCCAGCTACTTGAAAGACTGAGGCAGGAGAATCGCTTGAACATGGGAGGCGGAGGTTGGGGTGAGCCAAGATCACACCATTGCACTCCAGCCTGGACAACAAGAGTGAAACACTATCTCAAAAAAAAAAAAAAATGTAAACTGAAAACTGAAACACAGAAAGAGAAAAAAAAAAGGAGTGGGGGGGATCAGAAAGGAGCGTAAAAGATACGAGACACAGTAACAAATCTCCAACATATATATCACTGGAGTCCCAAAAGGAGAAGGGAGAATTAGAATGGGAAAAGAAGAAAAGAAGCAATATTTAAAGAAAAAATCGTCAAGAATTTTCCAGTCATTCTCTTGGGTTTTTATCCTGCTACCGTTAAAAAAATATTTCTGAGAGCCTTATTCTTATTGTTGTTGTTCTTCAAATATCCCTTCCTCTCTTTAAAAATAACATACTTTTGGCCGGGTGCAGTGGCTCACACCTGTAATCTCAGCACTTTGGGAGGCCAAGGCAGGCGGATCACGAGGTCAAGAGATCGAGACCATCCTGGCCAACATGGTGAAACCCCGTCTCTACTAAACATACAAAAAAAAATTAGCCAGCCGTGGTGGCGCGCGCTCCTATGGTCTCAGCTACTCGGGAGGTTGAGGCGGAAGAATCGCTTGAACCCAGGAGGTGGAGGTTGCACTGAGCCGAGATTGCGCCACTGCACTCCAGCCTGGCAACAGAGCAAGACTCCGTCTCAAAAAAAAAAAAAAAAAAAAAAAAAAAAAAAAAAAAAAAAAAAAAAAATTTTTTTTTTTTAAAATTAAAAAATTTTTAAAAAATGTGTTTTTTAAAAAAAATAAATTTTT
>CAUYLG010044208.1:0-12308 GCA_963573385.1 Cacajao melanocephalus | reverse complement strand
CCCTTATTCCTTCCTGTCTCCATTGTTAAGCACAATTATTGGCATAAAAGAGGTTTTTAATACCCATTTTTAGACTGCATTCTAGCCTGGGCAATAGAACAAGAATCCCATTCTCTCCCTCTTTCTCTTCCTCTTTCTTTCTCTTGTACATTCTTTTTTTTCTTTCTTTCACTCTCACTTTCTTTCCTCTCTTTTTCTTTCTTCCAAAAAAAAAAGCTCTCTCTTACTTTCTCCTTTAACAAATACAACCAGTTCATTCTCTCCGGTTCACCTCTTTTCAATACACGCCACTACACCAATAGATTATCCTGTGCTCTTATTCAAAGAATTGTTTTGCTAAGGATTATGCATTTCTACTAGTGAGTTTGTTGTAGATTTCATGGAATTAAACAGAATGCAGTAGAATTTTAAATTGATTCATCTGTCTTTATCTCTAATGGCTTTTCATTCATAATTATAGTATTTGTAATGAGTGCATTCGTGATGACAGAAATCTACCATAACATATTCCATTGTCTGAATTAGCTTCAGACCCTTACTTAATGACTTATTAATCAACCACAGTCAGCCAACAGTGTATCACATTAAATCTGTGAACAACACAAGGAAAGAATTTCTTTTTTCTCTCTATGTGACCCGTGGAGCAATATTTAACAATATGAATCTGTTCGAACATCCATCCACAGTTCTATTACATCTGCAGTTCTATTAGTAAAGGTCGGCCTAGGTTAGTTTACTGTCAGCATCCAGAAAGGTACAAGAATAGATTAGTTTAATTGCTTTATTGTTACTATCACTATGACTATTTAGAATGCCGGTACATAAGACTTCCAAGATACTAAATCTCCATTTAGGTTACCAAGAAGCATTAGTTAAGTTTGGATTCTTACCGAGAGCTACCCTAATTATTAATACTACAGATGAGCACATCTAAGACACTTCATAAATCAGTAATGGGTAATGTATATTATAATTACTTTACCACCTATTCCACTTCTACCATCCTTAGAATTTAAGCAGTTAATCAATGAATATAATATCCCACTGGGCATTCGTAGCCAGTATCTATAGATACAGAACAACAATATTATGCCTTTATCTAGATAAAGTATGAAAATGCTAAAATAAATGTATAATTTTGTTAGCTTACTTGTTTATGGAGAGCAAGGATTCTCAACCTTGCTGCTCACTGGAATCACCTGGAGAGCATTACAAAATATTCATGCCTGGGTATGATTGGCATAGGGAGCAGCCTAGACACGGATTTTTAAAAGTTTCCCAGATCACAAAGTTAAGAAAAGCCGTTGTCTATAATTATATGGGGTGAGTGACAGAAAGAGAAAGAGAAAGAGATCGAGAGCAAGAGTGAATGCGCATGCTAGGGGCAGTCAGGAAGAGAAGGTTAAAAATTAAAAGTCTTTGGACATAAAATTGATCAAGCAAGACCTCAGATTTCCTGGTAGGAAAATGATGTTTAAAATTCTGAACACTGAAATCAAATTAATGTATAAATGTATTATTTTATTTGGTACTCACATATTTTATTCTTCTTACAAGTAAGTTAAACCTTGTTTCAAGTACTAAAGATTCAAAGATGTCTTTCTCTTAGGGAGTGTTAAGTAGCAATGGAAATTTTCTGATTAAGACAGAATGAAAAGGCTTGTCATTTTTCCTACCTGACTGAAAGCTAAAACCTTAATTAAAATAATTATGATTGTATTCCACAGATGCTAAAATACACTTAATTGGCACATTTTGAATGTGTTTGGTTTTGTTTCACCTTCATATTATTGAGGTAAACTATATGGCACATGTACTTTTTAATTCTTGTATTTCTGTACATCATTTCTTCTGTTAACCTCTGTTTAATGAAATTTTGTAAAGATTCCTGAGCCTAATTCATAGATTTTAGTATCTTATTACTTCTAGGCACTCTGTAGGTCTGTGCACCTGCCAGTGAAACTTGAATTCTTCAGTGGCATGGCCTTTCTAATTGTTGCTAGTGGTCAGCATTCACTAGATAACTAAATTAGCTCTTAAACCGAAAAAGAAAAATCTATAATGTGTCCTCTTTCTAGAGTAGAAAATAACAGCAGAAGAATTCACAACAGTCTAGATACATTGCCATAGCCACAGATCCTGTCTTTTTTCTAATTAGCAAAGGGTTTCCTTGGGAACTAAATTACTATTCCTCATTCATCCATCTGCCTCCTTCCTCCTTGCATTCAGGGAAAGTATAAAAGTTACTTTCCACACAATACTAGACATGACATGAAATTGCCAAGATTTTTCTAAACCACCCCTTTAAAAGGGCTAGTATACCTTTTTTTCCTTCATAAAAATTTAAACATGTTTTAACAGAACAATTTCTAAAAACAGTTAATCATTTCCACATAGTATTTGCCAGCTTTTAAGTCTTCTTTTTAAATGTTCATGATCCCAACTTATTTTTTTAGCTCCTTTGACTATAGAAGAACCTCTGAATGGTAACAAAAAAAAAGAAACTTTCTGCTCCACTTTTCAACTTGAAGTATACAAATTCTAATGTCCACAGAGGCTTTTCTTAGTCAATGACTGCATAATCAAACATTTATTTTTCTTCTTTTGCTTTACAAACAATTTTCATTTTTTTCTTCTTTGTACTCTGAGTCAAAGCCTCCCTACATGTGTTATGCTGATTGTTTTATTTGTTACTCAAACAGAAAAAACAGCATTTCTTTAAAACATTTTTCATACAAGTAATAATAGCACATTATACAAAATTAGGGAAATATCTGGGGGAAAATCACCTAAAATTGTACCACCTTTTAAATCATTCTTAGCATTTTGATGTATTCCCACCAGTCTTTTTTTTCTGTACACCTATATCTACACATAATCAAGTTGCAGATTCATTTTTGTACTATGTGTTTTCCAGTTACCACAGCCTGGACGTTTTCCATGTTAATGTATAGCGTTCATATCCATTTTTCTTTTTAACTTCTTTCCATTCTTTAAGTCTTAGTGCAAAGGTCTCACCTTTAATTAGCAATGCCAGTCTTAACATCTCAGACTAGATCAGGTTCTCTTTGTATTTGCTTTTATAGAATCATGTTTCTTTCCTAGATAGCAATAACCATGAGTGTAATTATTGCATCATCTGTGTTCCCCACAAGGGTATAAACTCTATGAGAACCAAGACCATGTCTACCTACTTTTGCTTATCATTATGTAACCTGAACCAACCCTGAAGCATAGTAGACACTCATATTTGACAAATAGGGTAAGAGTCACTTAATGACAGGGATATGTATGAGAAATGTGTTGTCAGGTGATTTTTGTCATTGTGCCATTGTAGAGGGTATTTACACAACCTAGATGGTATAGTCTAGTACACACCTAGGCTATATGGTCTAGCCCATTGCTCCTAGTCTACAAATCCATACGGCATGTTACTCTACTGAATACTGTAGGCAATTGTAACACAATGGTAAGTATTTGTGTATCTAAACATAGAAAAGGTATAGTAAAGATAAGGTATGAAAGATTAAAAAAAAAATGGGGGGTCTACTTGTATAGGGCACTTACCATGAATGTAGCCTGAAGGACTAGAAGTTGCTCTGGGTGAGTCAGTGAGAGGTGAGTGAATATGAAGGCCTAGGACATCATTGTACACTACTGTAGACTTTACAAACACTGTATACTTAGGTTACACTAAATTTAATTTTTTTTTCTTTTGGCGCTTCATGCGGAAGACAGCGGCGTCCAGTCCCAGCCTCCTCTGGGAGCGGGCAGTTGGTGACCCTGCGCTGACCCGCGCCCCTCGGTCCCAAGCCCGCGCGTCTTCAGAAAGTGCCCGGACAGACTAAGCCATGGCCATTCTTTTTGCTGTTGTTGCCAAGGGGACCACTATCCTTGCCAAACATGCTTGCTGTGGAGAAAACTTCCTGGAGGTGACAGAGCAGATTCTGGCTAAGATGCCTTCTGAAAATAACAAACTAACGTACTCATACGGCAATTATTTGTTTCATTACATCTGCCAAGACAGGATTGTATATCTTTATATCACTGATGATGATTTTGAATGTTCCCGAGACTTTAATTTTCTGAATGAGATAAAGAAGAGGTTCCAGGCTACTTATGGTTCAAGAGCACAGACAGCACTTCCACATGCCATGAATAGTGAGTTCTCAAGTGTCTTGGCTACACAGCTGAAGCATCACTCTGAGAATAAGGGCCTAGACAAAGTGACAGAGACTCAAGCCCAAGTGGATGAACTGAAAGGAATCATGGTCAGAAACAGATCTGGTAGCTCAGCGAGGAGAAAGATTGGAATTATTGATTGACAAAACAGAAAATCTCGTGGATTCTTCTGTCACCTTCAAAACCACTAGCAGAAATCTTGCCCGAGCCACGTGTGTGAAGAACCTCAAGCTCACTATCATCATTATCATCGTATCAATTGTGTTCATCTATATCATTGTCTCACCTCTCTGTGGTGGATTTACATGGCCAAGCTGTGTGAAGAAATAAGAAAGAAAAAGCTAACATTAACTAAGGATATGAGAGAACAAGGAGTTAAAAGCAATCCTTGTGACTCAAGCCTTTCACATACTGAGAGTTGGTATCTGCCAGTCTCTTCAACCCTCTTCTCACTTTTTAAAATCTTGTTCTATGCCTCCAGGTCTATCTTTGTCTTATCAACCAGTTTATTCCCTCGAACTTCAGATTGAACCATTCATTGCAGCAGTAGCCTTAAAAAGGCTTTTGTTTATTTCTTTGGTTTGTTAACTAGTGTCATCTATTTAGAGAAACATTTTTGTTTTTAATTGTACAAAGCTGACCGGGCGTGGTGGCTCACACCTGTCATCCCAGCAGTTTGGGAGGCCGAGGCGGGTGGATCATGAGGTCAAGAGAACAAAACCATCCTGGCCGACACGGTGGAACCCTGTCTCTACTAAAAATACAAAAAAATTAGCCGGGCGTGGTGGCATGCGCTTGTAGTCCCAGCTACTCGGGAGGCTGAGGTGGAAGAATCGCTTGAACCCAGGAGGCGGAGGTTGCGGTGAGCCGAGATTGCACCACTGCACTCCAGCCTGGTGACAGAGCAAGACTCTGTCTCAAAAAATAAATAAATAAATAAATAAATAAATGTACAAAGCTGTCGCCACTAGTCTTATGAGCTATCTACTAAGACTATGGAGAAACTTTGTATGTTCACCCAAAAGTATTCGAGACAGATAGTATTGCTAACATCTCATCTTAATGTCTGTTGTTATTGAGAAGTTTTAGGTGCTTCAAAACAATATAAATGGATAATAGTTGTTATTTGGGGAATTGTAATGATGTTGGTGCTGCTAGCTTCTAAGAGCTCAGACAAGTAAAGTAGGAAACATTCTTATTTCAGTTAGATGGGGAACATTTTGCTAGCCCATTAGAAGCACACAGAATTATCCTTGTCCCCCTAGTATTCACTTCCAGGAATAAAGTTCAGTGTGCTGATCATTTACGATACAGATAGCTTGATATCTTCTGTTTTCTCATTGCTGTTGATTTGAGAAGATGAAGGTTTAAATATTGTTGAAGGTTTCAGTTTTTTAAAATATATTCCTTTTTCTTCCGTGAATATTTAGGGCAATTGTGTCGCTAATAGAATGTGTAGTAGAGGCGTTGGGGAGGTAAATTCCTCTGACTTGCCAAAGAAAAAGAAGGGAACCACAGTGGATGTACTAGCATTTTAGCTGTGCAAAGGGAGGTAGTGTGGGAAAAATGTTTCCATTCTGGAAAAAGCCCAAACTGAATACATATGGTCAGCAGTCAACTCCAGGGCTTGGGCTTGACTCATGTCGAATAATAGTTTGAGAATTCTTTATGGTTTAATAAATTCTTAAATCTGCCTAGTTTTGATGAATTCTTTTGTGAAACTTTAAAGAGAATAGACAGTATGATGTATAGAATTAATACAAAACAGTTTAACAACCATTTAACTGCAGAGTAAGAAAATTGGACTGTAATCATATGGCTACTGGCATCTGTTACCTAGTATGTATTTTTGGTGTGTATCTGAAAGGAAGATATTTTCTACCCTAGATCCAATAGTATTTATTTATTAATAAGTGCCATTAAATTGAAATTATATTACGTTTTACACTTTCTCAATGAATGAACAAATTAGTCTGTAGAATCTAGCCACCTGTTTAGCCTAGTCATGTGCCTTGAACATATATGTGTCCCATAATCTCGCTCATGGTACCTGTTCTTCCATCCAAACCTTTCAATTCATGCTACCTGATTCATTTGTTTGACATGTATATTAGGCCCACTTGAACTCTTTTCTTGTTTATCTAGCATAGTACAAATGTTTTTCCAGTATTCTTTATTAACACTAATTCCTCTTAATTGCATCAGCATTTCCTATTGGAAAATACATCTGTTCCAGAAAACATTTGGCATTCCTAAATAATTTCCAAATGTTTTTAATCCAAGGAAAAAGTTAAAGCTTATTTCTCTTTCTTATACACACCTGTATAAAATTGATGTGCATATTTTAGGGATTAATTACCTAACTGTTCCTTGGTCTATTTATGTATAAGAATGCTTTTTAAAGCACATGTCTCATTTTAAATGAAGCACAAACCGAGGACATTAATAAAATTTAAGAGTAATACAAAAAAAATTTTTTTTCTTTCTTCAATCATAAATTAACCTTAGCTTATTATAATTTTTTTACCTGATCAACTTTTTAATTTTTTAAAACTTTTTGATTATTATAATAACACATCTTAAAACATGTATTGTACAACTGTACAAAAATGTTTTCTTTATATACTTATTCTATATGCTTTTTTCTGTTTTTAGAGTTTGTTTTTTTGTTTTACTTTTTAAATGTTTTTGTTAAAAACTAAGACATAAACACACACGCTAGCCTAGGCCTACACAGGGTCAAGATCATCAATATCACTATCTTCCACTCCATATCTTGTCCCATTAGGAGGCCTTCAGGGGCAATAACACATATGAAAGCATCTCCTGTGACAACAGTGCCTTTTTCTGAAAAATTTCCTGAAGGATCAGCCTGAGGCAATTTTACAGTTAATGTTTTTTTATAAGTAGAAGGAATATACTCTAAAATAACAATGAAGATTATAGTAAATACATAAAGCAGTAACATCATTATTGTTATCAAGTGTTATATAGTGTACATATTATATATGCTCTACTTTTATATGACTGCTTTGTTTATACCAGCCTCCCCACAAATATGGGAGTCATGCATTGTACTTTGACATCACTAGGCAATAGGAATTTTCATCTCCACTATAATTATATAGAACTACCATCATATATGCAGTCTGTCACTGACCAAAATATCATTAGGCAGTGTATGATTATATTTATTGAGATGCCATTGTATGCCAACACATACATCTTTTGAAAAATAAATAACCCTTATTTTCAATGATCATTTGATAATCTATTCGATATATATGATTATACCTTACTTAGCCAATCCCTATATTGGACATTTAGATTGTTTCCAATTTGTCAACATTATTAATAATGCCTCAGTGAGTATTTTTGTGCGTGTAACATTTCAGTATTCACAATTTTTTTTAGAACTCTTTACCAGAAACAGAATTTCTGGATCAAAAGGCAAATATCTTCTTACAGCTCTTGATACATATTTCCAAATTGCTCTTCAAGTTATGTTGTGACAAGCAGTAAAATGGTAGGCCAGTTTCCTTTTTCTACCTGTTTTAGGTATTTAAAAATACTTTTGTTAAGTTATTAGTAGATAAAGAATAATTTATTGTTTTAATTTGCATTTTTAGTTATAGGCTGGATATTTTTCTTATGTTTATTATTCGCATTTCTTTAAACTGTGCATAACAGTACTCTTTCTAACTCTGCCATGATGCTTCTAAGCTGAGAGGGTGGACAAAATGAATGTGGTAGATAACACATGAATATATTATACACAAATTAACTTTAAAACATACTTTTTTGGTAACTAATCAATAAATGAATCTGTATTTTCCATAGCAATAATGTCAGTTAGATTTAGCTGCAAACTGTAGAAAATCCAAAATAAGAATGCCGAAATAGAAGTTGATTTCTCCCTTCTAGAAAGATAGTCCCTAAGTAAATAGTCCAGGGCTGTTTTAGCACTCCATGGTACAAGGGACTTTGGCTTCTTCCATATAGCTTTACTCTGTGTGGCCTCTGTATTATGACCCAAGACAATAGCACCTTTGTTCAGACAGCAGAATTGATGAAGGGATGAAAAGAGGCAAATGGTGTTTGCCACTTCTCTCTTAAGAATGTTTTCCAGAAGCTGCCACAGGATATTTCTATTTGCCACCCATTGGCCAGAACTTAGTTATATAGACACAGACAGCTGCAAGGGAAGCTGGGGGATGTAACCTCTATTCTAAGCAGTGAAAAGCCAACATAAAAATTTTATTGGTAACAATAAAGATGGATTTGGGGGAACTGCTACTAGTTTCTGCCATAGTAATGTAATACAGTTCAAATAACCTACAGATAATTTATAGATCTTCATCTTTAAACATCACAAATCTCATCAACTTCTAACCAGAGCTTCTAGCAGATGCTACAGTGACCAGCTGACGGCAAAACAAAAACAAAAAAACAGATCAGACTTGCTTGTAAACTTATTCTTCTTGTTTAAATACCCCTGCTGCAGCTAGACCATGCTTAGTCCTTGTGCACAAATTAGCTATAGTCAGGCTGCCATCAAGGGACCAAACCCTTCATCCCACAGATCTAGTCACTGTCTATTTCAACTTTTTTTTTCCTTTTCCTTTATGATATATCTTTTCTGTTGGTACAACTAGAAAATTCTAAAAATTGGCATTTATTCATATGTATCAAACATCTATTATATATATCAGGCCAATAGGTAACTAGCAGTAAGAAAAAAAGGATGTGAATAAATTCACAAATAGAATAATGAGCTTTTAATTAAACATGATATTGTTTATAGCAACAGAAATTTGAAAACCACCCAAGAGGGAAAGGTACAGTTAAAGCATAAGATAGCCAAAATGGTAAAATAAATAAACAAACGTTTTGTTATAAAACAGTAGATAAGGACATCGGCAGTTCTTATATATTTTCATCTCATGTGTATTATGTATACTATCATTTGACAGCACAGAGGGCCTTTCTGTTCTTCTTTACTTTTCTTTTTTTTTTTTTTTTGAGACAGAGTTTCACTCCTGTCGCCCAGGCTGGAGTGCAGTGGTGTGATCTTGGCTCACTGCAACCTCCACCTCCTAGGTTCAAGCGATTCTCCTGCCTCAGTCTCCTGAGTATCAGGGATTACAGATGGCTACCACCAGGCCTGGCTAATTTTTGTATTTTTAATAGAGACAGGGTTTCACAATGTTGGCCAGGCTGGTCTTGAACTCCTGACCTCAGGTGATTTGCCCGCCTCGGACTCCCAAACAAAGTGCTGGGATTATAGGCGTGAGCCACCACGTCCGGCTGCCTTTCTTTTTTCTTAACGATATTCAGCAAACATTAGGCATTCAGTAAAGACTACTAAATTATGAATGCAAATGAGCTCCCTCAAAAAAAAAAATGTGTTACACTGTAACCACTTCTCACCTGCTACCTCCCTGAGGTGACTCTGCTGGTGTGACTACCGCTTCTATGAGTTAAGATTAACAAAAAAAAAGAACACTTTCATTGCCATAGATACAAATCAATATATGGGAATTTTTTTTGTTTAAGCTTGTTATTTTTTGGTTTGACCCTGTAATCCTATTGCATTCTCATAATGTAATATAAAACTGTAGACATCTTATAGTGTACCTATACTGTCTTTTAAGAGGAAAAATATTGCTTAGCTACAGGAAAGATATATGTTGATAGTGTAGATTGTAGAAAATAGGATAATATTTTGAACCATGATTCCTTCTGTGTAATCACTATAAAAATCAGTGAAAAGGGAAAAATAGATGGTAATTATGATTCTGAAGGGCAAATGGAGGTAACTGGAATTCACCCTATAGGATTATTAGTTTTAGTGAACTGTGATGTCCTTAAAAGCCCCCAGGTGGCATTCTAGCCTTGTTTTCCATAAGTCATTTGTTTTCATATAGCACAGATCAGAATCGACTTTAACAAGAAACTCCCCTTACTCCAATGATAAATGTGAATACGAAAAATACTATTTTCTTAATTTGTTTATTTCTTCATTTTGAGTAAGTTCTCTTCTGGAATAGCTATGAATTTGAAATGTGTTTAGATTAAAATAAGATAAAGCACTTTCCAAATTAAATAGTTTATAAACCAAACTTTCCCAAAAGAATTTTCAAGGATACTACTTTATCTTTAAGAATCTGATAATATATGTTTAAATAAATATATATGAGCAGTCTAAATTTAATTCCAAACGAATAATCTCAGTGAGAAGCAGTTTACTTGCAATTGTTACTAATTTTCTTTGTGATCTCCAAAAACTTGTAAATTTTCTAAGACTCAGTATCTCTAACGTTTAAAGCAAAAAAACTACTTTTATTAAACTGAAAAACACTTTTAAGGTCTTTAGCTAAATGGTAGGAACAGGGATGGAAAGAAAACTTTTCAGCCAATATCAAATAATATGTGCATTCAATAAATATAATTTCAGGTACTTGACCAATGTAATTCAACAGTGAATTACTGTAATGAACACAAAAAGGAAAATAATTATTTATTATGGTATTCTGCCTGATTATTTATATTCAGTAAAATAAACTTGTTTAAATTACTCTATATGCTTGCATATATAATGAGTTTTTAATACCTAAACCTCCTATAAATTATTTTCAAAGTATGTAAGACCAAACTTATCAAACTATACTTGAGTAATAGACACCATAATCAATTATACTGTATGACTTTCTAAGGACATTATTTTTGTACTCACTTTATTTACTAAATAATCAATATGGTAATTAAATTGTAAGTTCAGGTTGGAATATAGCTCCAAGTATTTCGCCTTTATTTTTTTTTCCAAATTTAATCTACCCACTGTTCTAGCAAATTATCTGTAACATAATGTTCTAAGAGTTCAAACAAAATTATGTATATGCAACCTGAAAATAGTTTCTTGTGAAACTTTTTGTTCTAAAACTTTAAACTTTTTGTTCTAAAAAAAAAAAAATAAAAAAAAAAAAAAAAAACAAACCTTGGTATGCATTTAAATTGAATAATTAAAAACATTTTTTAAAAATCATGTATTTTTCATCTTTATTAAAATGAGTTTAAGTGTTTAACTGTGAAGTCCATTTCAAAATTATTTCAATTCTAGGCATGCACTTAAATTTTTTCATGAATTTTTCCTTATAACTTTTATATAAACACCCATAAGAAAACTATTACATTCAAAACTCCAGAAGATTAAGTAATCTAAGTCCCTGGTTTACTCATTGAAAATATTAAAGAAAATTATCTTTAATAAAATATATTATTCCAATATATTTTTCCAGGATGTTAAAATTTAGTATATTTAGTAAGCAAATGAAAAACACCTAAAAAATGTTTTTAGGCCTCTAAGTTACTTTCCTTATGAGTCACTTAAAAATGTTGGGAGAGATCTAAGATGGCCGATTAACAACAGCTCAGGATTGTAGCTCCCAGTGAAAGCAAAGAGAGCGAGTGGACACCGCAATTTCAGACGAAGTTCTGTGGCCCACAAACTGGGAGATTCCTGGCAGAGGAGCCACATGTGTCGCCAGCGTGACTTTTTTGGCCAGCGCAGCTGTTTTGTCGGCGCCCCGGCGCAGTGCAGTGCTTCTCAGTGCGGAGTATACGCGACTGGGTGCATTTTTAGTCAGGCTAGGCTTGTCCCATCACCACTATGAGAACATCAATTGGAAGCGCTGAGGACTGAGAGTTTCACAGAAAGCACAGCTGAACCCGGGAAGGCCAAGCTCTGTGGGGAAGGGGCGTCCGCCAAAGGAAAACTAAGAAACAGAAAAAACTTCATCACCAACAAGCCAGACGTTCACTCAGACCCAATCTTAAAGTCAGCAATTACAAACACGACAGGTGGATAAATCCACAAAAATGGGAAGAAACCAGTGCAAAAAGGCTGAGAACACCCACAATCAGAAGGCCTCTCCTCCTACAGAGGATCGCAGCTCCTTATCAGCAAGAGAACAAGGCATGACGGAGAATGAGTGTGATGAACTGACAGAATCAGGCTTCAGAAGGTGGATAATAAGAAACTTCCGTGAGCTAAAAGAACATGTACTAACCCAACGCAAAGAAACTAAGAACCTTGAAAGAAGATTTAATGAAATGCTAACAAGAAT
>CAUYLG010044206.1:0-38661 GCA_963573385.1 Cacajao melanocephalus | reverse complement strand
GCTAATTTTTGTATTTTTAGTAGAGACAGGGTTTCACCATGTTGGTCAGGCTGGTCTGGAACTCCTGACCTCAGGTGATCCACCCACCTTGGCCTCCCAAAGTGCCGGGATTATAGGCGTGAGTCACTGCACCCGGCCAGGGTTCACTTTATGTCACGATTACACAGCTTTAAATTATTTAAAGATCTTGTTACCCTTGCTCTACTGACTTCCACTGCAGTGTTTCTTTCAGGACGCTCCAAGCAGGAGATGAGATAAAGAAGTGTTTCAACTGTGTCACAAGAGGACACAAAGTGGCTGTTTGCCTCTGTTTGAGTCTAGTGTCAATCTCAAACTTCCTCATTAGTATCCATAAAAACTTAGGACAAAAAGTTAAGTACACAAAGAGCGGAAACACACATTCCATAAAGGAGAGGGCGAAGGACTGAACTCTTAAAGCCATACTAAATAGTATCCTAGAATTTGCAAGCAGAAGTAACCTTAGAAAACAATAGCCTGTAAATGACCCAGACTAAGTTTCAAAGCCAGACATGACATGATGATAAAATACGAGCTGATCAGTATTAGAAAATATATATATTTGGTTTATTTATTTCCTAATTCATAGAACCCTAGTTGATGATAGTGTTCTTAGAGATTACCTAATCCAAAATTACTGCCAATATAGGAGTCTCTCTATAAAACCCCTGGGGATCACCAGCAACATGGGACTTTCAGGCTGGAGGCTCTAGCTGGTACTGGGCAGTTCTATGTTCACCACAAAATTTGCTTTTCTTTGATTGTCAGCCCTTAGTCTTTGTTTTTGTGTTTTTAAAGGAAGACAGTAACTCATTTCATAAATATAGCAAAGCTTATACATGCTTGGCACCCAATTTGAGAGTTAATTTCTTTGTTTCAAGTGTAAGAATAATTATCAGTGTAAATTCCTCCATTCTAGATGAACAGCCCCTTAAAGACAAGACCATATATCTTGTACATTTTTTAATTTCTGGCTTAAACAGAGTGCCTTGCCTATATTAGGATTTCAAATGTTTGTGAAATGATAAATGAATGGAATGAGTGAATGAACTGAAATGACATTAATGGCCATATTTAAAAATAGAATATTAGCTGATTTCTTGCCTAAGTTGTTCGTTTAAGAGTGAAAAAGAATACTCAAGTATCTGAAATATTTCTCTAAAACTTTATTTGAAAGTTATTCACCTCACCGTTAATAAGGTGTATGATTAATGTTCTGTGCCAGTATTAGCAGGCCTGCCCATTGCCGGCAATGGACTTTGAGAAAACCCATTTCCTGGCACCCAAAAGTTAAATTACTCTTTTCAGAACATACCGATCTCCCCAACACTTGCAAAAGTATTGCATGCACCATTTTCCCACCATTCTTTAAATCAGAACTTACATTATTAATCTACATCAGTGAATGTTAAAATGAAGTCATTTTAACAAATTATGACTGTACAAATCAAAATACTACTAGTTCATATTAGACAAGAGTATCTTACAAACACTACATCACATATTACCTTGCAATTGGAAACATTACTTTTCATATTTGTGTATGTTTTATTTTAGATAACAGAAACTTCACAGAATTTAACAGCAAATAATGTTTAAAAAATTTAGTTCTGTACATTAGCTCCAACGATCTCTATTTTACAATCTATAAGGCTCATGTCATAGTTCAGCACCAAAAAGATCTATACAAAACTGTTTAACCAATCTTCTTATCCATCCTGTGTGATAGTTGTTGTTTGTTGTTGTTTTTTTTAAGGTAAAAGTCCTACTTTCAGACTTTGAAGTGGAATCCCTCTAGTCAGACTACAAAACTTGAGTTGTACTTTCTTATTTTCATTGAACAGATACAAAAAAAAAAAGAGAGAGAAAAAGAAAAAGAACTGTGTCACACCATTAATTTAGGTTGTCAGTCTATATGTTGAATTTGTAACACTGAAGCATCAAAAGTAACCTAATAATGCCCTGCCCTTATTCTTCCCCTCCATTTTAAATTTTTAAAAAGGCAACCAGAAAAATGTTTCATTTATTCTTTAAAATAAGGTGCAAAGAAGGATTATAACACCAAACTTCCTCATCCACACCTCCAATTACATCTCACTGTTTAGCATAATCTACCATGAACTGATGCAGGGACACACCTAGAGCTATATTCACAGCTCCTGCATGTACCATGTTTGCTATACCAGAGGCCTGTTCAATGGCAGTGTCTCTCTGTTCAGAGGTCATTACAATAACTTTTGTCACTGTTGGCCTGGACTTAAACAACATTCCAGATTCCAGAGCCAGTGTTTTATTGTCCCAAGTCTTTTCTTCCTCTTCAGGATTTACCAATTTTAGAAAAATGGCATGTTTGTCTCATTATTTTCAAAGGGTTTGTGTATATCACATTTTAAGACCACATTCCCCCAAGCTAGAAATGTTTTTCAAAAACCACAGGTACTTTCTGTAATCTTGTTGTTCAAAGTACAAAATTCTTACATGTTAAAAAAATTTTTAATTGGAGATTAGTACCTCTGCTTTCTTCTGACAGAAGTACACGATTCATTATACCATGTTTAAAAATCAAACATCATGCATACAAATGGCCAGAGAGGTATGAAGTTTTACAGAGCCCTTAACATCATTCGAGTACATTTGGCATCGGTCAGACCACAACAGGAAGCGTGTCAGCAAACTGAGCAAAGAGACTTTCCAAAGTACACGATAGTCATCCAGGCTCCATGTCAGTCACATAAAAATTTACATAACATGTAATCCTTTAAAATTATCCCCAGATATTCCATTCCTCTAACCGTTCCCATACTCCCACCCCATCCCCACCCCCACCCTGAAGTCTTGCACATCACAGAATATCTTAATGTTCCCCGTTACTAATGACAGCTGCTTCAGGTTCTGCTGCTGTGGCAGGGAGTCTTGGCACTTTCTTGGCAGGGCTTGGAATATGCTAAAATGAAAGGAAAAAAGGAGTTGGCGCTTAGGATTCTTCGCCCCCTGCCCTGAGAATCATGGTACCAATTAAAGTTTCTGTTAAAAAAACTTAATAAAGGACAACTCTGGAGAAGTTTATACTAAATATATATTCTATATAACTTTTCATGAAGGGAACTAAATATCCATCTTTCACCTTATAGTGAATTTAGTTTACAATTATCCATATGGGGGAGAGAGGAAGCCTGTCACAGAAACCCACCACATACAGTATTTTACTTGTTACACCTTGTATTTGCAACTCAAACACCGGTAGTTTGACTTGCCACTTAATTTGTATAATAGCAAAAAGCAAGATTATGCATTTATCAAACTTGTAATAAACAGATAAATAAGTAGTTTCAAGGTTATAAAGTGCTTAGTTTACAACCTGGCTTCAACAATTACTAGCTATTATAATCCTGGACAAGTAATGTTAACTCCTTGGAGGCTCATCTCTAAAGGGAGGACAGTATCATTTATAAACTTCAAGGAGGTTGTTGTAAGGATTAAATAAGAAAATGTAAGTAAAGTGCCTAGCATGTAATAGGAATTTAAATCATAGCTATGACTGTCACTCCTTGACAATGTGAGGACAGATTTTGACGATGATCTGGGATGAGATGTGAAAGGATCCTTGTCTCTCTACTCCATCTGTCACCAAGACATATACCACAAATGAACCTTCTCTCTATGTCAGTGTTCCTTTAAACCCTGGTATCATTAATAAAACCTAGTATCTACTGTGTATTCTTAAAACACCAACAATTCAAATGCAAAGCACTTTATACAATTGGAAATAGCACAGCTAGAATCTACTCCTAGAGCCCTTACTATGAATTACTCTGCTTTACTGACATTTCTTTAAGTTGCTAAATCCCAGTAGGTCTCCTAAACACTAAGATACGGAGATGGGAATTCTTTTATTTACCTCAGTTGCTGTGTTTGAATGCACAAGTCCTACTCCTTCATCCAAAGTGTCGTCATTTGGAGTGGGACGCCGAGCGTAAGTTCTTCTGTGCTTTTCATCCACCCTAACTAAGTACCACGTTCCTTCAAAGAGTGAATCTATTGAACCCTGGGGAATATAGTTGACTAAAAAAAAGGGAGAATACCTATAATTAATTATAATATGCAACTCATCTGGTAATAAAACTAAAGATAAGTTTCATATATTCCTACAATTTTCACTGACATTAGATTAGTACTCAGTAAAGTCTTGATATCCTTATCCTATATGTAGCATCCTTAATAATATCAGCCCTCCAAATAAGCTTCTGGGTTAACTTAAAGACCATTTAATATTTTTACCCAAATGATGGGTGTCCTCTCTGAGCTTCATGTTTTCAGCAAAGACATCTGGTGCCACACAAGTTCTCGAATCAAGCCTTGATTTAAGATCACATAAACTTGCCGTTATTTTATCAAGAGCAGACCCTAAAATAGGAAATAATTCCAATATTAAGACTTAAAAAAAAAAATGTCCAAAAGAGCCTAAGTAAAATGTTGCCAAATGACACAAAACAACTTTTCATTTTTGTTAAAACTACTCGCTACTGATTAGTTAAAAGATAAGATGGTACCTATTTGACAAACTTCCTATGATCTCAGACTAGAGATCTATTATTGAGTATCTGCCAGTAGACAAGTTAAGAAACAGAGAGAATTTGAAACTGTAAATAACTTGTCTACAATTAATCTATGGTATAATTATTTTATTATTTGTTATAGAGTTGGGGTCTCACTACGTTGCCCAGGCTGGTCTTGAACATCCGGCCTCAAGCAATCCTCCTACCTCAGCCTCCTGAAGTGTTGGGATTACAGGTGTGAGCCATTGTACCTGGCCCATGGTATAATTTTAAAAAGTAATGTCAAGTTTTCATCAGTTTTTTTCTACATTTTTGCTCTTTCCTGCTCAGAGAGAGCACAAAAGTGGCCTTAAACATAGCCAAGACCATAAGCCTATAAAAATTAGATAACTTAGTCCTATCCTTTATTCAGATAAGGTAGTTTTTTTTTTTTTTGATAAGGTGGATTTTTAGGGAAGAAAGTAAAAACCTATCTAAAGAAGTAATGAAGACTAAAATATTGTAATGATTATGGGACAGATTCAGGTGCTCACTTAAGAAGCCTACTAAATCAACTTCCTTCCCCACAGTAGTTCTAAACACATTCTTTTTTTTTTTTTAGACAGAGTCTTGCTCTGTTGCCTAGGCTGGAGTGCAGTGGCACTATCTTGGCTCACCACAACCTCCCTCTCTTGGGTTCAAGCAATTCTCCTGCTTCCGCCTCCCAAGCAGCTGGGACTACAGGCCTGCACCACCTCATCCGACTAATTTTTTGTATTTTCAGTAGAGATGGGGTTTCACCATGTTGGCCAAACTGGTCTTGAACTCCTGACCTCAGGTAATCTGCCTGTGTTGGCCTCCCAAAGTGCTGGGATTACAGGTATGAGCCACTGTGCCTGGCCTCAGTTCTCAATGCATTCTTGTTGAAAGATTCAGCACTTACCTGGTGTAGCATCTTGTGTAACTTTAAGAGAGTACAGAGTGGCAGCCAAACCAGAACCATAAGAAAACACTCCAATTCTCTTCCCTGCTAATTGCTGAGGTGAGTACCTATGTATGGTGTAAAAATAGTTAAGAAGTTTAATTGATCCAAAGCTACAAGGTGTGGCAAGCTATGCTAGTAGGAATAAAAATTCAGGCTATAGGTTAAAGTAGAATCTAACTTAAAGTGCTTAAGGATCTAACTCAAAGTGTTAATATTACAGTAGGGAATCTAACTTAGTTTTAATATTACAGCATGTGAGTTTCCATCCTGGGAATGACAGAGCTTGTGAAAGTTATGCCACAAAACAAGTTACTTTCTCAACCAGGGATTTATGGTTCAAGAATTAGAAAGAACATGAAAACAGGACCTGGGAAAGCCAGTATGAAATTAACAAATACTTCTGGAAGAACTGTAGCCTCAACCCATACATCCTTCAAGTCAATGGACAATGGCAGATTTGAGAGCCTCAAGATAGAATTTTCTGTGATCTACCACCAACATGCTTGACACCAGATTTGTTCTTAGAAATCTACCATCTCCCAAACAAGTGGAGTTAAGTAGTGAAATTTATACTTACTGTGCTAGAACAGATGCAAGGGAACCATATACTGAAGATGTGTACATATTTCCATTTTGATTTGATACAAGCAAAGATGCCTTTGTTTTCTGATTGAAGAGCTCAGAACTAGCCTTCATAAATGCCTTCTCCACATCTCTATCAAAGTAGGTGTCTTCTAATTTAACATCCCTGAAAGATTTATTTTACAGTTTTACAGTGTTCAAAGCCTGTGTTTTTATTACACTAAACAGCAGGCCTAATTAGTATTCAAAGCTGTAAGTATATATAACTGTTTTCCCATTTATTAAAGCCAAGTAGCAGCATTTTAATTGCTATGGAAATCATAACCGTTGTACATATATGGTTCTTTTTCTCAAATGTTTCACAATCAAGTTAAGACTGCTTGATTTGAATAGGTTAAGAGACCCACTGTAGCTTTGTCACTGAATAGAATACTATTTCAATTCCATAATAATGTCTATTTAATTAGAAAATCATGGTATTATAAGAGCCAAATCTTAAAAGTCAAGTATAATTTTATCAGATAGAGAGGGGACACATGAGACACAGGGAGAAACAGAATGAATTGAACATGCATAGCATGCTAGGGAGCCTAAAGTGAGAAAAACACAGGTGGAGTACAAAAGCCGACTTCAGCTGTGGCAGTGTGCAGGATGGAAAAGGGTATGGGGGCAGGGGCGCTGAGAGAGGCAAGGAGAGGAGTTAAGAGGCTGCTGTAGTGAATATAGGCCCTTGTGCAGTTATTTTATGGGGACAACATGAATGGAGCTAAAAGAAGGAAATCAGAACATCTGAGTCGAAATGATTAAAGAATTTGTGCAGGTAAGCTACCACCTCTCTGGACTCAGATTCTTCACTGATGAGACATATAGATTAGACTAGACAACGTCTAAGATTCTTTTGACTCTCAATTTCTCAGGTCCATATGAATAATAGCTTAACAGATATTAAAAATACTCTAATATAGAAGGGAAAAACTCATAATAGCTCTTCTTACCCAAAGGCTTCCAGGCCACTATAGACAGTATTTTTATCTCTGTTTTGGTCATTAAGGAAGTCATTCAGCAACATCCGAGCTAGAGATTTCTGAACCAGCTTACAATATGGTGAGTGAAAGATCATGAAGCCAAAATCATTCAGGGTAAAATCTTTATCATTTCCCTCTGAAAGATAAGTCCAAGGAAACTATGAAATTCATATAAGCCATGAAGTTTTAAAGTTTGACTTCAGAATAAGGCGAGGAAATTAGAAAAGGAAATTAGAAAATTTGACTTTAGAATAAGGCTAGTTTAAACAGCAACCACAAATACACTGTATAATGAAACCTCTCTATACCTTAAAATGTACATTTAAAAAGACATTCAAAGATGAAACAATATATATTACTATGTCACTAATTTTCAAATTTAAGAGTCATACACATTAGCAGGTTATGTAATCAATTTAGTGGGTGAGGACTAGAATTCTTTTTTTTTTTTTTAAATAAGAGTATTTTAAAAAACAAAAGAGAGTAGAAAAATAGCAAACTGCATAACCTGCAGCATGGGTAAGTAATGTCATGCCATTTTTGTTTCAGTCTGGCATACACATACAATGCAACATGTACTTCTTTACTGTGGGTCCTAATAAAAAAATTAGAAAATCCCTGTTCTGTTAATATATACTGCAAGAATGTTTCTTATCCAGAGCCACTAAATTCACTGACATTTCTTATTGAATATGATTTTTAACCCTTTCTCACAACCTCTAAAAAGCAAAGCTGGACTATAGAAAAAGTGTGCTTTATGTAATAATGTATTATGATAGCATTAACTCAAATACTGTCCTTTCAGTGCCTCATCAACATTTCCAGATTAATGATGACAGTAAAAAAGCAAATACAAATTCACAGGTCCAGTGCAAAGAGATTATGGTTGGGGGAAGATCACTTCAGTAATTTATTTTCATTAGTTTTCCCTAAATCACAGCTGTACGCCAAAACCTTGTTAAAAACCTCTCTTGAAAGATGAACAAAATTCAAGTTACCTTCTTTCACTCCACTTTGATTTTCTTACAAGGGGTAAATTGACTTAGGTATTTTTGCAGAGATATACCTCATTTCCAAAGTTTACCTCTTTAAGTAAACTACACTTTCCCAGAAACTACGGGAAAATGCTGTTTGGTGAATGAGGAATTAATGGTAAAAGGACATTAAATGAAGAATGTCCACAAAGTAGTTGCTTACCAAAGATAACTAGTACATTACACTGCTCTCAACAGATACCAAAACCAAGGAAAATGGGCAAAACTCACCTTTCTGCCATTGGGCACGGATCTTTTTGCAGTAGACAGAATAGCAGCGGTCTAGTGCACTGAGGTAGCACTGTATGGAGAGCTTTCCATCTACTATAGGATATTCAGATAGCATATCAGGCTTGTAAAAATCATAGGCATGTTGCATATGTGTCCCACGAAGTCCTATTAGAACCAAAAAGGAAGATATCTATATATTTCTGCTTATTGATGTCTGTATGTTAGTAAGTATACTGCATTATCTAAGGACCTTCCTTAATTATCTGATCAATTCTCACCACTTACAGAAAAGAAATCAAAAAGTGAAGCCAATATGTGAAATGATATATAACAGTATTCATGGACAGTCCTAAGACTCCTTTGGTATACAACTTTCCATGCCAGTTTCATAAGTCTAACAAAGATCACAGTTACTCTACTACACTGAAGACAAATTAAACTTGCCAGTGATTATGAACAAGTTACTATCTATCACTTAAACCCTACATTAACCCACTTCTCTGTAAAGTGGGGATGACACCACCTACCTCATACAACTGCTATAGAGATTAAATATGGGCCAGGCACGGTAGCTCAGACCAGTAATTCCAGCACTTTGGGAGGCTGAGGCGGGTGGATCATCTGACGTCAGGAGTTCAAGACCAGCCTGGCTAACATGATGAAACCCCATTTCTACTAAAAATACAAAAAACAAGCCAGGCATGATGGCACACGCCTGTAATCCCAGCTACTTGAGAGGCTGAAGATGTAGTTAGCTGAGATTGCACCATTGCACTCCAGCTTGGGCAACAAGAGAGAAATTCTGTCTCAAGAAGAAAAAAAGACTAAATATGGTAACACACACAAAGCTCTTAGCAGGTGATAGTATCTGCATTTAATGAACACTCAGTAAGTGACAGCTCCTATTTCTATTTTCAAATTTCTTAGCATATTGTGCTAATAATTAAAAAAAAATCCACTTTTCCAAGCACTTACCTCGTTCAAAAATTAAAGGAGCATTTGGCCCAATTAGCAGAGCTACTGCTCCAACTCCACCTGTAGGTCTAGCATTTCCTGTGGCATATACAGCAATATCCCCTGCAACTACCAGGGCATACCGTCCTGAAAAATATTTTTTGTTATTTCACAAGAAGGTAGTCAACACTATAATCATACATGGAAATTGATGTCTGTTATATTTTCCCCAGAATATGCTTTTCCCATCTTTGATAAAGAAAGAAAATGCTCTAAATTTTTTTAAAATTCATCTGCCAAGGCTCTGTCATCCATCTGACTACATCTGACTACATTTTGAATAGAACATACCTTTGTCCTACAAGATAACCAATTCACAATTCAGATAATGACAGACTGGTATAATATCTTTCTCAATGTATCCGACAAGTATAAATAACAAAAGTTTGCATATTGCATTAATTAAAGTGTCATTTGGGTCTATTCAACCTCAGAAAAAAATTTTGGGGGCAGGGGGAATAGGCACGTAACATACCATCCCAAGAGCTGGACTCAATCCAGTTAACAGCATTGAAGACAGCAGCTGTGCCCCCATAGCATGCATTAGTTGTATCGATTCCTTCTATATCTGTATTCCCAGACTCTTCAAACAGCTGCATCAAATTAGTCTTCACTGACTTTGATTTGTCGATGATTGTCTCTGTTCCAACTTCCAGCCGCCCAATGCAATCATAGGAAAGGTTATTTCTCTCCATAAGATTCTGAACCACAGTCATACAAAGAGAGTTGATATCTTCTCTATCTGTGCAGAAGCCCATCTTGGCCTGGCCCAAGCCAATGGTATACTTGCCAGCATCTACACCATCATATTTTTCCAACTCTGCTTGATCAACATATTGAGAAGGAAAATAGATCTCAAGGGCAACAATTCCCACATCTTTTGGCCAGCAAGCTTCTGCATTCAAAGGAAGTGACCCAGGCATGGTGAAAGAGCTTTAGAAAGGAAAAACAGAGTAACATTGTTTTAGGTTATAAGTTGCTGGTTTTCAAGTTTGAAATTGAGAAATAGATACTAAGAGTTTAGCAATCACCTGAAATATCAGTTTAGTTTCTTTAAGTTTAGTATTTAGGGCAGTCAGCTGTATACATGTGAAGCAGCATTTATTGTATGAACAGAATATTATCATTTAAAATTATAGCCTTTTAGAAAGGCTTCCATTTTATTCAAAATTGGGCATCTCTAGATTTAAAACATGATTATTAGAAGTAAATGACACTCAAATAAGATTTTCTATATTGTAAAGAACTATAAAATAAAATACAATGACATTTTGAAATATGGCTGACAAATCAGAATTACCTGACCAGCCGAAAGTTTAAATAAATCAGTCATTTATTCATCCTAGATAAACCAGCCCCTCTTTTTTAACAATGGACTAAAAAGTTGTGTCTAGACGTACTTAGCAGCAGTAACAAAAATTGCTAGCTACTCAAGACCATTGTTGGGCACTTAACCTGTCAGAGCTTCAGCTTCTTTAACAGGTTGTATCAGTCAGGAAAAGAAAAATTACTCTAGATATTTCAAACAAAGAGGAGTTTAATACAGGGAAATAGTTACAAACTTGTTGGCTGGCCTGGAAGAACTAAGGGGGAAAGGTGGTTATTCAGATCCCATGAGCCTACACTCCTGCTGAAGCTGCTACAGGACTAGCACTTCTTGCTGCTGAGCTGGAGTTCAGAGACCCAAAGTCTCACTGTTGCTGCTGCCACTGACAAGAACAAGAGAGATTACCTTCTTCCCACCTTCTAATCTTTCTTGAGTACTTCCATCAGCCTTCTAACCAGAACCCAGATAGCATAAGAACAAATGAACTGTAGTTGCCAGACTTTGAAGAGTGGTACAGCTCCTCAGTTTTAGAGAAAGAATCCCCAAACCTAAAATTCTACAACTCAATTTCCTTTTTTAGGTATGACATAATTGGATGGTGCGACTTAGGTGGCAGAATTTCATTGACCCAAAGGTCTTGGTTTATGAATTACCTGGGCCGAACTGATTCATGAACATTCTGTATCACTTGTTTATCAACCCACCACTAATTTGATACCTAAAAGTTAAAGTCAATTCCTATATTTATGTCATTTGTCCTATGCCACTCTGCAACTAAAGGTCTTAATGGGCCAGGTGCAGTGGATCACGCCTGTAATCCTAGCGCTTTCGGAGGCCAGGTAGGAGGATCACTTGAGCCCAGGAGTTCAAGACCTGTGTAGGCAACACAGAAAGATCCTATCTCTTAAAAAAAAAAAAAATTTTTTTTTTTTTTCTTGAGATGGAGTTTCACCCTTGTTGCCCAGTCTGGAGTGCAATGGTGCAATCGCGGCTCACAGCAACCTCTGCCTCCCGGATTCAAGCGATTCTCCTGACTCAGCCTCCAGAGTAGTTGGGATTACAGGCATGTGCCACCATACCCAGCTAATTTTGTATTTTTAGTAGAGACAAGGTTGGTCAGGGTGGTCTTGAACTCCCAACCTCAGGTGATCCGCCCGCCTTGGCCTCTCAAAGTGCTGGGATTACAGGTGTGAGCCACTGCACCCGGCCAAAAAAGTTTTTTTTTTTAATGAGCTGAGCATAGTGGTTCATGCCTGTAGTCCCAGCTACCAGGGAGGCTGAGGTAGGAGGATCACTTGAGCCCAGGAGTACAAGGCTGTAGTGAGCTATGATTGCACCACTGCACTCCAGCCTGGGTGACAGTGAGACTGTGTCTGTAGGAAAAAAAAAAAAAAGGCTTAAGGGATATCAGCTGTATCTTCCTTCTAAACAGAAGAATCATTTTTTTTTTCATTCATCCAAACAATGCCAATGTTACATGCTAAACATTTGTGATGTTTAATGGGAGACTTCCTTATCCTCTCAAATACTCACTATTTTATAGGACGAGAGAAAAAACACATGAGAATAAACAAGTAACAACACCGAGATCCACATTATATTATGGAGAACCACCTAACCCGGCCTGGTGGTAAGGCAAGGAGTGTAAAGGAAAGCATCCTGGTTACAGGGGACTGACTTGAGCCCCACAAATGGATAGGAGTAACCAGTAAAGCACTGAAGAAACAGAGGGTAGTATATTTTCAACAGAGTGAACAGCATGAAGAAAGACAGAATACAAGGAATGATAAAAAGCTTGACTTGTTTATTGGAATGAAAAATGAGCCCCTGTGAGTGGGGCAAATAATAGGTTAGGAGAAGTAGGTAAGGGTTAGGTCATGAAGGTTCTAGTATGCTGATGCAGGAGGCTTCAAATTTATCACGAAGATAGTAAGAAGCCATCCGGGAGTTTAAAAAACGAATGATATGGTGATATTAGTTGTCAGGTCAGTGTTTTTCCAACTCCAGAATCAAATTAGTGGATGGCAAGCACACATTTTAAAAAATGAAACAGAAAAGAATACAGGATATAAGATTGCACGGCACAGGGTAAATGTAAGGATTTTTCTTGAATCAACCTTTTGTTTTAATTATTCATACATATACAAAGTATAACTAAGTTGCAATACCAAGTATATTTTTCACTGGGGGCCACAGTCAAAAAAGTTTGACAGCCACTGTTTTATTATCACTAATGCTGTTTTACAGTCATTGGTACCGTGAATGGATGAGTTAGGTAGCTGACATGGCAGTCCAGATAAGACACGGGTCATGAACTAGAGCAATTACTACATGTGGAATGAAGAGGAAAAGTTTCCAAAAACATGGAAAAAGCAAAAGAACTCGCAGAAACTGTAATTGACTAGGTGTTAGGGAAAGAAGAAAACGTATAGAATGACTTATAGATTTCTATCCTCAAGTGTTTTATGACTTGACAAGCACACTGTCAGATACATTAAGTGAACAGAGACCGTCTCCACTTTGCTCTACCCCTACTTCTTCCACACAAACCTTGTTTCCTTTATGTCATTTTCCCTGGTAAGTGGAGTTCAGCCAAACCAGCACTAAGAACCACCAATGAGGAAGTGAAGAGATCAGGCCCAGACAAGTTGCCTTTGTTCCTGTCATTTCACCAACACCTACATACATTTTTCCAGTTAGGTTAACCTATCTACTTCCTTCCTATATGAGACTTAAAACATGATTCTTAACTTTTATGTGTGCAATCTATAGCAGAAAACAAAGAGAACTACTCCAAAATCAACAATCAAGGATAAACGCTAAATACTACCCATCTTTCCCCATCTCACAACTACTTACCTACATAACCTTTCCTTTACTCTTTACTTTCAAATTATTATGTTCTTTATCCAAAAACATTAAGTGCTTTCTTCAACAATCCACCTTGTACTTCTGTTTATTGAAATCCTTTATAGCCCTACATCCCATAGGTCACATATTACCCACGAAACCTTTCTAAATTTCCTTTTGCATTTCTTGCCTATCCTTCTACATCATCATATTTTGTCAACAAAGAGTTGCTTTTTTGGGTAACATTTCAGAAACTGGGATTCCTCTTACACTTGCTGTCACACAGAAGCCAATTATGATGCTGTCACTGCTTACACATGGGAAAATAACAAAACTGCCAGCATCAACATTTGCAGCTGACAGTCAACGGCCTGAAAAAAATTCCCAGAAATACTACTGGAGCACTTTTTTAAGCCCCTAGGAACCAAATGGACTGGGAAGGGAATAGACGGTGGTGAATCCCTAAGCAGGAGTCAAAGTAGGTTGGCTTTGCACAGTTGCAAAGCTGAAGGCCAGCACCAAAACCTTCCCATTCTTTTCTGGACTCTCGAAAGGAATGCTACATCATCAATTCTCTTGGTGGCACAGAGGATGTTTTATGGAAAATTACAAGTATTACAAACAATTCAGAAGGTAGACTCTAAGTATGTGAAATTTAGCAATTCCTTATGTGTTTTTTCACTTGTATTTTCCATCTTATTGAATGTGCAAGTGACACATGACAAAAAATCTATGTCTAACTCTAGAAGAGCTCTTGAAAAAATTCTAAGTAATCAAAAAAGCATTGTATCTTAATCTAACTTACAATGAAGCATCTTAAATTTATTACATCCTAGATTCTTTAGATAGTATGAATTAACAGCATTCAGTGTTTCAACTGTGTTACTTCCCAAATATCTGCCTGTGTTACGGACTGAATGTCTCTGTCCCCTGACCAAATTCATATGTTGAAGCCCTAACTCTCAATGTGATGGCACTTGGAGATGGGGTCTTTGGAAAATAATTAGGTTTAGTCATGAGGGTGGGACCCTCATGATGGGATTAGCGCCCTTAGAAGAGGAAGAGCTTGCTCACACTCTTGCACTTTCTGTGCCATGTGAGGACACAGCCACCTGCAATCCAGGAGAAGAGCCTTCATCAGGAACCAACCATGCTGGTACCCTGACTTCCAGACTCAAGACCTATGAGAACATAAATGTTTGTTGTTTAAACCACCCAGTCTATGGTATTTTGATGTGGCACCTAAGCAGATTAGTCTGGTCACCTCAACTAAGTGCAAGTTCCATAAGGTCTCCTCATGTCTTAGACTACTGTATGGCCCATTTACCAGGCACAGTATATATATCACTGCTAGTCAATTCCACAACACAAAGAAAAACCCCTAAACACAACAATCTACTTCCCAATTATATCCTCTTAACTCCTAAATTACTGGCCATATTTCTATACTCAATACAGGAAAAACAATGTCATCACCAACATTCAGGGGCAGAAGCATAAAGAAAGACTAAGGGAGGCTCATTCTTGTTAAAACCTAAAGCTGAGACGGATAAAGATAAGACTGTCTTACGTTCCTACTCTCTTCAACTTCAACCCCTTTCCTGTATCTCCAACTCAAACGGAAGACTACTGCTTTTCTGGATATGAGGCACTTGAAATGCTCTACTCATCCACCCTCACTCTGAGCCTCAACAAACTCTCCCCATCAATTTTTTGATAAAGTTGGTGCCCACTTTGCTGAAGTTGAAATGAAAATATAAAAGGGCTGTCTAACATGCCATTAGGCATGGATTCTAAGTTTATAGTAAAATAAGATACTAGATAGTCCACAAGAGATCTACAACTACTGTTAACAGAAAAAGGCTAGTCCATAGGCTTATCAGCTCCTACATACGATCTCTTAAGTCACCAAAGTAGGAGTAACAACCTTCCCAGACTTTCCCACAAAGCTACCCTTCAGATTCTTTTTAACTCTTCAAACTGCTGTAAGCATGCTGAAGACAGTATGGTCTTCCTTGCCTAGGTCAGTGGCTTTTAACACTATTGGAAATAAAATGAACAGATAAATAGCTTTCTGAAGGTATAAAACAGTTTGCAACATACTTGTTCTCACTAATAAATTTAGTTTAGTAGCAACTAAATTTAAGAGCATCACGTAGCAACACTGGCAACATATTTAATCATCTATAATGCTTGTACAATTCTCTATAAAAAGCTATAATGCAAGGCTTCAATTTCAGAATTAATCCGTATTTGTCACACTCTGACCAGCTCTGATCAATTCTTTGTATTACGGCACTTCTAAAATAAGGTACCACTCTATCACTCCTAAATATCCTATGTTAAATACATGACTTGTTTCATTTGAAAACAAACAAAAAATATAGGTTAACTAAAATCCACATATATCAAATGGAAAGTGAATCCCAATTCTGACCTTGGTGGAAAAAAAAAAACATTTTTACATTGTCCAACTCAATATTACTCATCCTTTGAGGGTTTCTGACAGCCAATTTGTTTTCTATTGTGTTCTTGGTAAAAAGCCATCTAATCTTAAATATTGAGCCTTTGGTTCAAATTGAGAAAGAGAGTGATTAAGTGGACAGGAAAATTAATAGAGAAGTAATTGCTTTCATGACATTTAGAAGAACAGAAAGTTAATAAGAGTTTCTGGTCTCAAATGTTACTTTTTTTCTCTTTTTTTGAGACAAAATTTTGTTCTCGTTGCCCAGGCTGGAGTGCAATGGTGGAATCTTGGATCATTGCTACCTCTGCCACCGGGTTCAAGCGATTCTACTACCTCAGACTCCCAAGTAGCTGGGATTACAGGTGTGTGCCACCACATGTAGCTGATTTTGTATTTTTAATAGTTAGATGGGGTTTCACCATATTGGTTAGGCTGGTCTCGAACTCCTGACCTCAAGTGATCCCAAAGCACTGGGATTACAAGCGTGAGCCACTGCACCTGGCAATGTTACTTTTAACTCTCCTATTAAGCATGTGCTCTTATATGATCCTTTAAAATGCTCTCTGAAATAGGCTAGATATAAGAAAAAAAGACTAGCTAAAGGTCTGAGGTGCTCACATTATGGTATTCATTCTTTATCCTGTCAGAGAATAGAATATTCTGGTTAATTCACTATTTTAAGAATAAAGAGATAAATAAATCACCAAAACTTTCTAAGTAGAATACAATTTTAAAAATCTGATGGTTAAAAAATTTACGTGTTTTTAATTTTTTACAGATAATGCATTTTATTATTTTTCAGAGTACTGTATTCATAATAAAATAAGTCTAAGGAGAATAATGAAGATTCTGTATATAATAAAATATATACATTTTATTTTTAAGTTCCATCCTTAAAAAAGGAGAGAAAAGGCAGCTTTTACCAGAGAACTTTGTAAACCTTTCGTCTTCCAACAAAGTAGTACTAACAGAGGACTCGTAGTCTTAAATAAATCTCACTAAAGTGAGGGCTCACGCCCTCTGGTGGACAAAAGAAACTCCATACCCTGCTTCGAGAGTTAGTAAAGCAAGGTAAGGAAGCCTTGTTAATGTTCTTTGAATGCTTCCTGCCTAGAACACATAAAGGACAAATATAATTAATCTGAGAATAAATCTGGAAATGAAAGAGAATTGGAAAGGGGAAAAATGGGGAGGAAAACTAGGTGAGGATACTGGTGCAGGGGAAGTCCTAACCTAGCTCCTCAATGGCTGTGTTGGGGAAGGACTTCAGCATCACTCCCTCCTAATTGAGCTCTGCCTGTGCTCTCTCCTCTGTCATAGGCCAACAGTTATCTTTCCAAACTGCATGTCTAACCATTGTCAAGATGCTGCAGGTTAAGCATTCCTAATGCAAAAATGCAAAATCTGAAATGCTCCAAAATCTGAAACTCTCTGAACACCACACCAACATGATGCTCAAAGGAAATGCTCATTGGATCATTTTGGATTTTGGATTTTCAGATTAGGGGTGGTCAACTGGTGTGTTTTCTTAAATATTCCAAGATCCAAAAAAATTCAAAATCTTTAACACTGCTGGTCCCAAGCATTTCAGATAAGGGAAACTCAATTTATATTTCATATTCTGCCAAGCTTGTCCTTTACTGTTTAGGCTTAGCCTCTCTGCATTAAACAAGGAGTTTCTGCAGAGCAGGAACCGTGCTTTGTTCATTTTTGTGTCCCTGGTACCCAGCCTACTGATTGGCATATGGTAGATGCTAATGTTGAATAAATGAAATTGTACTAGACTTCTAATCTAAATCATAATCTTGGCATACAAAAAAAAGCAGTATCATAAGAGAAGCATTCCCTGGCAATATGAGAAAGCAATGGCTGCAAATAATTAGATTACTAGTTGAAACACATTTACAATTACTGTCCATTCTCACATAATTTTTTTTGAGACGGAGTCCCACTCCATCGCCCCGGCTGGAGTGCAGTGGTGCAGTCTCGGCTCACTGCAACCTCTGACTCCAGGGATCAAGTGATTCTCTTGCCTCAGCCTCGGGAGCAGCTGGGATTACAGGTACCAGCTACCACGTCTGGCTACTTTTTTTGTATTTTTAGTAGAGATGGGGTTTTGCCATGTTGGCCAGGCTGGTCTCAAACTCCTGACCTCAGGTGATCCGCTCGCCTTGGTCTCCCAAAGTGCTGGGATTACGGGCATGAGCCACTGTGCCCGGCCCATTCTTATGTAATTTTAAACATTCATCCACAGCCCAGATAAATATCTTTTGAGGCTGTAATTTAAAAAGCACTATTGGCCAACATGCTTACCGGTGATTGTTTCTGATTAAGTAGTTCATAGTTACATTTTATTATATGTACTTTTTCTCTTATGAGTGAACACTAATTTCTAAAATTCATTTCTAGATTTTAAACATTTGTCTAATAAACACAAAATTAGTCTCCTGAAGCATTATGGCATTAACAAAATTTTAAAGATAAGGTAGAACTCTAAAAGGGCTTTTAAGAACATACGGCACAAACAAATCGTTATTGCTCTAGGATAACAAATTTCCTCCTTCCATTAGAGAGGAACGCTTTCCTTAAGCAGCATGACAGGATGCCATACCTGTGTGAAGGACAGAGAACTGCAGTCTCCAGGTCTGTCACTGTTTCCTCCTTCGGGCACTAGGAATTTCAAATAAGAACTTCTTTTAAAGTTATAAATCATTACCCAAATTCAAATACTCATGAGTCCAATTCAAAGTGAGTTAAAATAAGCAATTCCTTATCCAATTACATTATGCAGACCAGAATTTGACATTTTCTTAGAAAAAAATAATACCTGAAGCTTATAGGACATTTCTCCCCTTATTTTATTAGCCCTTATAGTGGTAGGTTCAGTCCTGGTAATAAACGAATATAAGAAGCCCACTGTCGTGTGAAAAGAAACCAAAAAAACCTCAAGGAAATAAGAAGCCCATGTCACCAATTCAGGCATTAAACCAAAGTTTTCAAGAATTGGGGGAAAGGAATATAAACAAGTTGCAATGAGTTAGCAAATTTCTAGAGTAAAGAGATCTATGCATTCGAGAGTCGGTATTGCACTTAAGAGATTGTGGCTTTGGCAGCAATTTTGGGCCTCAGTTTCCTCATCTATAAAATGAAGCTAATATATTTGCCCTCCCCAGATCATTGTGAAGGATTGCTGAGATGATAAAATATGTGAAAAGACTTTGTAACATAAAGCGCCAATACATTGACTATTACCTTAGTTCTTCTAAGTGTTTTTCAAAGAAAATAAACGTATTTTTTCAAGCAAGACCTAATCATTTCCACTTATTTTCAACACTGCCACCTTCACCCTCCCAACCTTTTAGAAAGTTATTTCCCCCTTAGTGCTTATGTTAAAAAATTAAGCATTTAGACAAAGGAGCATTAAACATTATGATGTAAATTAAGTAGAAATTATTTGCAAAGGTGACTGGAACATATTCTTCAGTCCTTCTGTTTTCAAAGACTGATTGTTACTTGAGACAATAGCTTTTATGTTTAACACAGCATATACCATTTCCTCTGCTCTGTAATTATTGACAAATTTAGTATCTGTCCTTAACGGATTCATTGGGGACTACAATCGGATGTTATAATATTTAATAAAGTTTTACTATTTTTTTACATAATTGCATAATTTAAGAGCTCTTCATAGCCATGGCACCTTTCACTTCAATAACTAAGTTTACTACTGATCTACGCCTCCCCAAAAGAAATAAATCTTGAGTTTTGTAGGCAAAGACTACTACAATGTTCCAAAAAAGTCTCTAATTACAGCACAATAGATATTTAGAGAAAATAACCTATGTTTTGTTGTTCATTGTCTCAAATGATGCTTCTGTCCTCTGCAAATTAAGCAGACCACAGAGACCAGTTCTTATTGGTGAGGGAAAAACATGACTCCTTCTCCATGTTAAGACTGTTTAAATAATACTATTTCTTCTTGATGTTCATGTATGTATATGCATTTGACACTACTTGTGTCAAAGACATTTCCCTCAAACTGCCTATATTCTCTCTCTCTCTTTTTTTTTTTTTTGAGACAGGGTCTCCCTCTGTTACCCAGGCTGGAATGCAGTGGCATGGTCACTGCTCACTATAACCTCGACCTCCCAGGATCAAGTGATCCTCCTGCCTCAGCGCTCCCAAGTAGCTGGGACTGCAGGTGCATGCCATGATACACAGCTGATTTTTTTATTTTTTGTAGAGATGGGGTTTTGCCATGTTGCCCAGGCTGGTCTCCAACTCCTGGGCTAAAGCAATCCACCCACTTTGGCCTCCCAAAGTGCTGGGATTATAGGCATGAGCCACCTTGTCCAAGCCCCTCTTTCTATTTTGATTACTTGAATTGGAAACGGAGGTTAGGTGGGAGAGACACAGAAAGCAAAGAAGAAATAAATAGAAGATTCAGAAAGGACTGCTGTGTCACTTAAAGATAACATGATCCGAGTCCATATGATCATTTGTGAAAGAGACTCTCAGGAGAAAGAGGTCTGGAGACCAGGAAAAGAAATGAAGGCAGTAAATGGCACTTTGAGGAGGAACCAATCCGAGTGGGATTAGGTTTTCTGTAGTCTTCTGCAGTTCTAGGGGATTAGGGGTGAGGCGGGTTTCTCTATTCTGACTAAACCAGTATGGCCAAAGTCTCAAGCATATCACAAGCTTATTTCTAACAGGTCTTTTCAGAGTAAGTGATAGAAGGAATCAACATGGGTCAGGAAGCAGTTAATGAATGGTAAGTAGCTGGGCAGGTTACCACAAAGCAAGTCTGCAGACTCCTAGGATGCAATATAGGCATTTTAAGTTTGGCAAAGACTAAAACAAAAGAATGATAAGACTGCCTAGGGCAAGTCAGGTTTATGCAATGGTGGTTTCTTACGGAGTTAACTCAGAGCTCTGAATACTTTCTTCTGGCTCCCTCCTTAGCCTTGATTCAAACAAGTGGTTGGAGAAGTTCATTAAATATAAGCAGTTACCTGTTGGTCTTTCTCACTATTACAGGAGATAAATCTAGGAAATTAAGAATAAGTTGGCAACCTTTCTTCCTTAGGAGTAAGCAAGTAAAAACTACTGTTAAGGCCGGGCGCAGTGGCTCACGCCTGTAATCCTAGCACTTTGGGAGGCCGAATCAGACAGATCACCTGAGGTCAGGAATTCAAGACCAGCCTGGCCAACATGGTGAAACCCCATCCTTAAAAAAAAAAAACAAAAAAAAAGCCAACCTACTGTTAAGAAGGACTTGCCCAAACTTGTACACTCTGGTATAGTTCTCCAAGTAAAAAGCATGGACATCCCTGCCTCCTCCCAGAGTTACTGGTCTATCAGAGATTCTACTCATCTTCAAGGCCCTGTTCTAAGTCACCTCTTTCTGGAAGGATTCCAAGATAATTCACACAGAAAATAAGTTTTCTAATCAGGGACCTGCATGTCTACAAAAGTAGGTCATTCACATCCAAGTCTACATAGCCTACTCTCTGTGGAAAACTAGTTATGGGCAGTCTTCTTATCCATACAGGATTCCTACACTTCTATTGGGAGAGGGGCTATATTTTGATTTTTTGAAATCCCTTTAAGACCTTCAAGTAAAGCTCAGTTGCCATATTTTTCAGTGGCTGAATTTGCAGTTATAACTACTAGAGGACAAATCTTTTAGATTGAATACTTGTAGCAGCCCTCAGTAGTAAGCGCTTTCTGCTATCACGTTTTAAATTATTTTTTAAATTTATTACTGCTCCTTGCAGAGCAGGTCTCCCTATAGGCAGTGTGTCCAGGGTAGCCTGCTATCACTTTTGAGATGAGCTGCAGCACTATAGTGTCCAGGAGTTTAAAGAAATTGGCTCTCTACTGCTACTATTCAAGGCAAATTGTAGGTTCCAATTGTTCCCAGATCCCAAGCTGAAAAATGTTAAGAAGGCCAAATGGAATCAGAAGAAATAAATTTGTCGGTCTTACAATCATTTCCATATGCACCCACACACAACCACAAACTGCAAAGATGAAGACATGACTTCAAGCTTTGAAAGATTAGCCTCTCCTCTACTGATATAACTACACTCAGTTGACAGACATCAATGAACATCAACACACGCCATGCATTAGGACGAAGAGATAAAGAGTCAAGACCTAGCCAGGCGAGGTGGCTCACACCCATAATCCCAGCAGTTTGGGAGGCCGAATCAGACGGATCACTTGAGGTCAGGAGATCGAGACCGGTCTGATCAACATGGTGATACCCCGTCTCTACTAAAAATATAAAAAAATTAGTTGGGCATGGTGTCACATGCCTGTAGTGCCACCTACTGGGGAGGTTGAGGCAGGAGAATCACTTGAACCTGGGAGGCAGAGGTTGTAGTGAGCTGAGATCACGCTGCTACACTCCAGCCTGAGCAACAGAGCGAGACTGTCTCAAAAAAAAGAAAAAAAAAAAGAATCTAGTCCAGTTATTAGGACTGAGGACATGTGTCTCAGCTTTTTAAATCTATACCACCTTCTTGAAAAAGATACAAATATCACACATCCTTCTATATTTGGTTCTACAGTAATCCAACATAAAATTATAAGACTATATTCCTTTCTAAATGAAATTAGAGACGCTGATATGTAGCCAAACAAACTTCTCCAACCATATCTCCTCATATCCAATTCCACCAGATTATGGAAGACCTAACCAGGTTCTAAATTATTCTAGAGAACCCAGGAAATCCATGTTACAACAGTATCTGGGGTTTTTGCATTTCTTCTGAGAAAAGCTATCTAAAATCTAAGTCAAAATCTCAAAATCAACCCACATTTAAAAGAAACAAGATGTAAAAACAATCCGAAGGAATATTTAAGAAGAAAAACAAAATTAAAGCAAGGCCCAAATGATGTGGTCTACAGCTCCCAACATAAAATATCCTTTTACCCTTCCCTCCCCCCAGCATAGGACACACCTTCTAAGTGCTGGAGTTACTGATTATACTAGAATTGAGCTGAACTAAACTAGAATTGAATAAAGAGCAAACTTACACACTCAGGTGAGAAATATCTACAAAGGCAGACACAAAGCAAGCCTTTCTCTCTTCCCACAAGGTATGCTATCCCTGCCCCCTTCTCCACACAGAAATAACTGAAATTTTAAAATAAAGTTTAAAGAACACAAGCTGTTTAGGTGTCTCAAGTGCAAAGAAACACTGACAGGGATAATGTTCAGGACTTTCAGCTGCCTCTCATCTAATAGTATCTGTGCAATAAAGTCCAAAACTCATCTCAGAAGGAAAACGCTGTTAACTCTAGGAGCACTTCTATTTGTCTTAATTTTGTTGTTTATCTTGTCATTGTTTTTCACGCCTGAAACAGAGCAAATGTCAGTTAGCAGCAGCCAGAACACATCATCCTACTGCAGCAGGTCGGCAAGAGCATCCTCGGGAGGGTGGGGGGCTGCAGCAGAGGTGAGCAGTGAAAGCAGCTAGTGATGCACTCAAGCTAACGGCATAGGGACAAGCATGACAAACAGGAACAACTTCACATTATTTGTTCTCCAGATCCCTCCTCCAGAGTGGATCAGAATAATCATTTCTCTACTGCTGGTCAAGACCAGACGCGCGTTTTCAGACTCCATATATTTGCTTTGAAATATCCTTACCTTAACTCAAAACCTATTTGTGTGAGGACTCTGTGAGTGCCTGGCCATTACATTATATCACCTAAGGCTGGTCCCGAAGCTATTAGCAAGAGGGAGGTGCGGGATTTCAGAACGCCAAGGAAGCCTAAATTTAAAAACGCAGACATAAAAAAAATACGGAGGCAGGAGGGCGGGAGCCAGTGAAGCAAGTACAGACTAAGTCCCAGTACTCAGCCAGGTCTAAATCACGGTTGTGAACGCTTTTTTTTTGCACCTGAGCTGAGGAAGAAAAGTAATGCTACCCACTTCTTTTCTTTCCATCAACTCTGTATGTGGCAGCAGGACACACCCCCTGCCAACCTACCAGCCTCCGCCTAAGAAGATCTTACCCATCCTTTGGCATCCACCCTTAACTAAGGCTCTGGAAACGCCCTGGCAGCCCAAATCTTCCATCTCCCTCCTGACACCCCTCACTCCACTCTTGGCGGTCACAGCTGCCTCTCTGGCACCTGCAACTCCTATGTCGTGAGAACACCTAGCCCTGAACTCTCTCTCGCTTTCTCCCCTGCGCGACTCGCCTGTGTCCTCGGCCCTTCTCAGATCCGCCACGGTCAGCCTCAGGTCCCTGGCGAGGGATCCCCCGCCCGGCCCCGCTCACAGTGCCCCATCCTCCCTGGCAAGGTCCACGCCTCCGTCCTGATCCAGAGCCCGAGCTCCTTCGGGCCTAGTCAAGGACACCGCCTCCGTCTGGCCCACACCCCGCCCGCGGCGCCTCCGCAGCCCAGCTCTCCTCCCACGCGTGGGACACTCACCAAACGTGACCGAGCGGCAGCAGAGGAAAGGGAGCGAGCCGCGAAAGGACAGTCCCCAGGGCTTCCCCTCCGCTACCAGCTTTATAGCCGCCAACCCACCCGACTCCGGCACTGCCGGTCGTCGCTGGGAGGCGGGACAGCGGCTCCAGCAGCCAATCGCGGCCGGTAGAGTTGCCCGGCAGCGTCCGCCCTCCAGTCCGGCTTCTACCAATCAAAAGGAAATTAGAGGCGGTGACTCGCTAGGATTTTCCCTCGAGGCTGGAAGGGCGGGGGAAAGGGGTGGGGACAAAGTATCAGGGCCGAGGAAGTGGTGTGAGACACTGACGTGTGGTGGCACGAGAGCCCACCTGCCAATGACGGAGCGGCGAGAGACGGCGAGAGCCAACGGGAGCGGAGTGAGAGGTTCTCCGACCAATTGGGGCTAGGTGAGAGGAGATGGGGGCCAATGGGGACTCCGCGTCCCACCACTGGAGAGATGGTCAAGTGTGGGAGGCGAGTTGGTCCCTGCTCCGGAGTCTGTCAGGTTGCCTAGCAACCACAGCTAGGGTTCTCTTAAAGATTTCGGAAATACTGTACTTGATTTGAATTCAATCTTAACGTTTTCTAGCAAAGTGTGCCTAGATTACAAATTGGAGCAGAATACTTTACCCAGAACTTGTATATGTGTAAATATTTTAAATACCCAATTTGTAAATACTCAGATATTGTCTCCTTTATTCAAAACTACCTTGGCTTAAAAAAAAAATACAAAAAAAAACTGCTCTTTAAACAATGCTTTCTAACTAAACCTAAAACAAGACAGTTTCAGGACTAGGTATCAGTGAGGAGGGTGCAGAGCCTTGCCTGTGAAGGGAAGTTGATGCTGAATTCAAGGATTTTTGCCAGGCCATGCACTCTAAGGAAAGGGACTGCATTTGGCCCGTTCCCCACTATATCTTCTGAGATTGATATGTGGTAGGTGCCAAATAAAAGGCTGTGGAAAGAAGGAAGGGGCTGCATAGTTGTCTGCATAGTAAATCCATCAGGCAAGGACTGCCTAGCTCCCCCAGAAAACAGAGAGGAGCAATTGAAGCTAGAGGAAATCACTGAAACACTATTTGGGGGAATCCAAATGAGGACAGTTTGAAGAGGGAGACCCAGGCTTCTCAGATCAACTTGCCCTTTGACTGTCATGCTACATTTCAATAGAAGAAAAGATTGACCGACTGGCACCTCCGGTTTTACCTTCCTATAGGTGACAGGCTAGGCCTTGGGGAAACTCTCCAGAAGGCATTATTTTTACTTAAAACAAGATCAAACCAAAACCTTTTCACATGTGAGTCCTAAAACTATGAACCTAAGATTCTTCTACGTGTAACATCTAAAGTATAAGCCTATATAAAGGCTGAACCTCCCTTTGTTAGAAGAGCTTGGCTGTTAGGCAACTATGGCACCTTCCTTCTGTATTCGGTGTCCAAGAGATCCGTTTCCTGCGGCCGCTCCTGCTACAACGTGTGGCTTTGCAATAAACTCTGCCTCTGTCTGGTCAGAGACAGAGAGAAGCCATAATACTTAGCTTTGGTGGGGGACCATGAATGAGGTTCAGAGTTGTTTGTGTCTCTCCCCATCTCACTTTCATTAACAGGAACACTATTGATAAAGGGTCATTGGTAATTCTGTGATTCACACAACTATTGTTATGAGAGTTTTTTTTAACCGCTATAGATGCTAACCTAGTAAGACACATTCTCAGTAGCAAAGTGGCAAAATATATTGGAAATGGAACCACTGTGAAGTGGTGGCATAAGGGGAAGAGGACCATTCAGTAATGATTACCATTCCACAGTATTGCCCATGACATTCATTCTGTAATGCATGTCATTTCATACCTACATAAAGTAACTAGATGCTAAACCGAAAGAGAGAGACATTGCCTGATTGTGATCAACATCAATTTGGGGTGGGGTAAGAGATTAAAATTCTTGGCATATTGGAATATGCTGAAAGGCAGTAAGGACAAACACAAGAAAGAAGATAAGTTTTGTCCTTAGAAAGGAATCGCAAATAATTCCAACTCCAAGAGTACACAATAGGAAATGATTAGCCAGATGGTCATGAGAATGATCATCTTATACAACTGGAAATTTTCACAAGGCACAGACTGTCTTTTTGATCCAATTAATCTTCAATTAAGCAAAGTGAGCATGGTTATTGATTACTGGGAAGCCAAGCAATGGAGAACGAAATGGGTTAGTAATTAGATATAGAAGATCTCAATGTAATTTAAAAAAAAGTCACTGGGTTCTATGAAATATTAATATATAATAGATTATAACAGGCTACACAAATGTCAGCTATGGCACATGCAATTTAGGGCAAAGTATACAATATATTTATGATACAAGGGACTGCTAGTGTTTTGAGCCATGATTTCACATAAGCACAGTGAAGCCAATGTCATACTTGAATGTGCATTTTAAGACATGTTAAAATATATGTTTTCTGTATTGTTTTTAAATTTAATGCCAAATATATTATTGGTCAAGCACTGTAGATGCTATACTTCAAAGGTAAAGTAAAATGTCTTGTACTGCCCCACTTTGAAAGAAAAACAAAACCTTCTTGAGACGCAGGAAGATATTATAATGATAACCTTTAGTATTATAAATTCTTCCGTTGAACACTTTTTACCTACTCTATGGAGGGCTTGTGTGTGACCTCTGCTGTCCAATAAGGTAAGAACTAGCTACATGTAGCTATTGAGCACTTGAAAGGTGACTAGCCCAAAGTGAGATGTGCTGTCAATGTAAAATACACACCAGATTTTAAAGACTTGATAAAAAAATTATCTTGTTAATAATTTTTATATTGATTACATGTTATAATGATAATATTTTAGCTATACTGAGTTAAATATTTTGTCAAAATTAAATTTATCTGTTTCTTGTGAGTTTTTTAATGTGGCTATTAGAAAATGTGAAATTTTACATGTAGCTCACATTTGTGGCTCCTTTTTGTGCTAGAAAATAGGATTGGGTAATTGGAAGATACAGACTGTCCTCAAAGAGTGCATAAAGAGTGGAGGAGAGGGAAGGAGAGGAAAAAAAATTATAGTAAGGGGCTGAGTTTCAAACTACAACTCAAAAGCAAAAAGTAAAAAGGCAGCAATCTTTATTTTTCTGTAAGGAGTCTACACTTACAGCCTCTATCTCACTGGATAATGGGAAGGAGGGGGTGGTGTGGGAAGATTCTCAAATTTGCTAATTAAAGGTATTTCCGTCTTTCTGGTTTAGACTGCCTTATTTTGCCTAAATATTCAGTCGATTTAAAATTTAACTACCCGTCAGGGCTGTTTCTCCTCCAGCCTTCTACTTGGCAGGATGACATCTGGGGTTTTTTTTTTTTTTTTTCAAATGGAGTCTCCCTCTGTCGCCAGGCTGGAGTGCAGTGGTGTGATTTCGGCTCACTGCAACCTCAGCCTCCTGGGTTCAAGCAATTTTCCTGCCTCAGCCTCCCAGGTAGCTGGGACTACAGGCACATGCCACCATGCCCAGCTAATCTTTGTATTTTTAGTAGAAACAGGGTTTCCTTGTTGGCCAGGATGGTCTCGATCTCTTGACCTCGTGATCTGCCCACCTCGGCCTCCCAAAGTGCTAGGATTGCAGGCGAGAGCCACCGCACCGACATCTGGGTTTTATGGAACTTACTGGGTTGATGTTATATCAGAAGAGGGGCCTCGGCCCTACATGTAGGTTTTTGTACTGGCTCTCTGCTGACCAGGCCCCTGTTTTGGCTTTCTCTATGCTGTACAATCCTAAGATGCACCACAGCTTTGATTTGATGCTCTCGTCTGCCCTGTTACAGCCCTCAGCTACTGGCTCACTGGGCCTCTTTTGCAGCAAAATTTTTAATCCTGCCAACCAGAATTTCAGCTGTCTCCTGACAATTAGCAATTACAATAGTTCGGGTGCTGTACAAAGAAACATGCCCAAAGGATAATGGAGTTCAAAGATGTATCTAATTCAGCCTGATGGTAAAGAAAGTCTTCCCCGAGCAGATTTGTAAATCTTTATTGAACATTACAGTGTGTCAGACACTGTTCTAGGTTCAGAAACTATCTGTGGTGAAAAAGAAAGACACAATTTCTGATCCAGTGAAGCTTAGTGATGAAGACAGAACATTATGTAAGAAAAATAATAAATGAGCTGAGGTTTCTTCACATAGTGATGACCCTATGAATAAAATAATGCAGCTAATGACATAGCAGATGACTGTGGGGTGGGTAAGTGCACAAGGTGGTTAGGAAAGATCTCTCTGAAATAGTGACACTTAAGCTGAGGCTTGAAGGACGAGAAGCAGCCAGTCTGTGAAGCTCTGGGAGCAGAATGATGCAAGAGGAGGGAACAGCAAGGATAAAGTCCCTGAGACAGGAACAGGCTTGGACTGTTTAAAGAACAGGAAACAAAGATCCATGTGTCAGAGCTGACTTTTGAAGGACTAACAGGAGTTATCTGGGTTGTGGACCAAAGGGCAGGAAGAAGACGTTAAGGACAGGAAGTCATTTTAGAGAAGGGGATCCATACACTGCACCAAGTGGGAACTGCAAGTTTAATCAAGAGTAATAAAATGGCCAGGCACAGTGGCTCATGCTTGTAATCCCAGCAGTTTTGGAGGCTGAGGTGGGAGGACCACTTTCACTGGAGACCAGGAGTTTGAGACCAGCCTGGCATGTGAGACCCAATTTCTTTTTTAAAAAAAAAAAAAAAGAAAGAAAAAGAAAGAAAGAAAAAGGGTAATAAAGTTGAAGCTGTGGTAACAGTGCAATCTCCCTTGTCCTAGAGTAGGTTGTAAATTTTTTTTCTGTACCATTGGGAAGTAAAGGAATGAGTTCAATGGAGTGTTCTTCCCTCACTAGGATCCTAAGTTCCTTAGTCACCTGCTAACTTGTAAATATTTGAATAATAGCTACCATTTTATTGAGCATCTACTATTTTGTAGGTGTTGTAATAGGTGTCTTAGGATATTATCCTACCCACCAATCTCCAAGTAGGTATCATTCCCAGTTTACAATTGAAGAACTGAGCCTCAGAGAGCCTAAGTAATTTGCCCACAGTAAATGACAAAGCTGGGGTCAAACCCAGATCTGTGCCAAAACTCATGCTCTTTTCACTATTCTATGTACCGTAAAAAGCACAGTTGTGTCCAGAGATTAGAAAGGCAAGATGGGTAGCTTCGCCCGAGAGGCCTCAGAGGACAGAACTCATTTCTTTGAGGAAGTAAACATGCTCAAGGATTTAGCGCTTGCCTTTGTGGGCTCAGAAACAAACTCATATCAACCAAGCTTATGATGCTTATTATGATTTGATCAGAATGCCAACTTCAAATATGATTACCTGGCAAAGTATAGACCAATAAAATATGTAATCAAGAATGTAGAATGTCGATTCACAAACAGGCTTTAAAAAGCACTTTTTAAAGATATTCTTGACACATGCAGGTATGTTCTAAGATGTTAATAATGTGTTCTATATGGGACAAAGTGCAGGGGTTCTAACTCTGGCGGTTTCCAGCTAGCAAACTAAATGCTACTATGCAAAAATCATTTTAAAATACTAAGTTTTTATATTGCAACCTAACCTTGCTCTCAAAACGAGAGTCACAAACTGTAGCAAATATTAAGATAAATAATAACTAAGGGGCAACATGCCAAGAACTGTCGACACTGTTACCAAAGCTGAATACTGAAGAAAAAGTGGGGGAAGAAACGGAAAGTTTGGTTGCCGTTTTGAATATTGGCTTGAGGCTCAGTTTCTGAACTGAGAAAAGGATTCTAAATCATTGCACCCACATACTGAATACTTATAGTTTAAAAAGGTAGTAAAGGCCAGGCATGGTGGCTCACACCTGTAATCCCAGCAGTTTGGGAGGCCGAGGCGGGTGGATCATTTGAGGTCAGGAGTTGGAGACCAGCCTGACCAACATGGTGAAACCCCATCTCTACTAAAAATACAAAAATTAGCCAGGCGTGGTGGTGCATGCCTGTAGTCCCAGCTACTTGGGAGGCGGAGGTTGCAGTGAGCCGAGATTGCGCCTCTGCACTTCAGGCTGGGTGACAGAGCAAGACTGTCTCAAAAAAAAAAAAGTAGTAAAATGTGTGTATAATAAATATGAAAACTTTAATATTTCTTGATTTAGATATTTGTTTCTTGGTTTTCCTAGTTTAAATGAAGAAAAACATTTATTGCTGTATTAACTTTTTGTTTTGTGGACTTTAATTCTTTAAAAGTAGAACTTTGTGTTTCATCTCTCTGCTGAACATACGTGCTACAGAATACAAAATTGTGGGTTTAGGCATGACCTGTTTTTCTTTGTTTTTGTTTTTTTTTTTTCCAGACAGAGTCTTGCTCTGTTGGCCAGGCTGGAGTGCAGCGGCACGATCTCAGCTCACTGCAACCTCTGCCTCTTGGGTTCAAGAGATTCTCTTGCCTCAGCCTCTGGAGTAGCTGGGATTACAAGCACCTGCCATCACACCCAGGTAATTTTTGTTTTTTTTTTTTTTGTAGAGATGGGGTTTTCCCATATTGGCCAGGCTGGTCTCAAACTCCTGACCTCAAGTGATCTGCACCCTTCGGCCTCCCAAAGTGCTAGGATTACAGGCTGAGCCACTGTACCTGGCTGGCATGACCTGTTTCAGTCTGTGCAAACATGTGGCTACTGTCACTAAAGCGACAAATAGTTGTAGTGCGCCTTTGCTTTTTTTTTTCTCTTGACTTCTTAGTCTGTGGATCTCTTTTCTACATTCAGAGAATTCCCTGTGAACATATCTCCATGTCTCCCTTCCACAATAAGAAGATGGGAGCAACAGATAATCACTTTCCCAGATCATCTAACAGTTGGAAAGAAAGCATATGACCTGGGTTCAGCCAGTCAGATGCATCTAAGTGGGACTTTTAATCTGAAGCTAGTGTTGGAAAGAAGCAAGGCAAGTGGACAGTTCTTTCTGACAATGGCTGCCATGGCTGCACTGTCTGTTCTCTAGGGGCAAAGGCCAAGAGACTCGCAGCAGCACCAGCCCTGTACTCACCTGCACCATGGGCTCCGTCTCTGAGCTCACCTGCATCTACTAAGCCCCCATTCTGCATGATGGGATGACCATCATGGAAGATAAGATGAATGCCACCATTAAAGTAGCTGATGTAAATGTTGAACCCTTCTGGCCTGGCCTGTTTGCAGAGGCCCTGGACAATGTCAACATCAGGAGTGTCATATGTGATGGAGAGGCCGGTGGACCTGCTCCAGCACCTGGTGCTGCACAAACAGGAGGTCCTGCTCCCTCCACCACTGCAGCCCAAGCTGAAGAGAAGGAAGCAGAACCAAAGAAAGAAGAATTCGAGGAGTCTGATGATGCATGGGCTTTGGTCTTTTTTGACTAAACCTCTTTTGTAACATGTTCAGTAAATAGCCAGACTCTTAACACACACACACACACACACACACACACACACACACACACACAACTTGTAATGTTATTTCGTAACCCATATGGGCACTGGGAGATTATGAACATGGAATTTTAACTGATATGTGTTATAATCCAACTATGCCTGTATCTTTTTTTAACCCATCCTTGTGAAATCCAGAAAAGTAATATGAAAACGGCATGGACCTTGTTGAAGGGGGTGGCACATGGAAAGCATCATTGTCAAATACTCCTGGCCTCTCCATACCGCCTTACTCCCTCCTCCTCCAAGAGGAAAGACTGATTTACCTCATTTAAGGGTTGGAAGAAGAAACTAGGAAGTTGCCCAGCCGGTTCCCCTCCCTCTTGGGAGCCACCTCCAGACTACATGAGCTCTGTTGCCCTCACCATGTAGTAAGCTTGCAGTACCAGCCCTGCCCTTCTGAAAGAGGCCTGTCCTGGTGCACCCTTGCCTGTGCCTGGGAGGGTGAGTCTACAATTCAGAGGTTCAGCCTTAGGAAGCCTACTAATACTGTACACACCTGGACTATGTCCTTTACCTTGACTCTTAGCAGTAATATAGGCAAACTTTAGTCTCACTCAGCAATCGTTTGAGAACTTGACAGGGAGAAGAGGACAGTTTTTAAATGTAGCACTGGCAGACTCAAACAGATTTATGCAAAGTATTTCCATTTGTACTTTCAAAGTAAAATTCTAAGGTTGGGTGCTGGGGCTCATGCGTGTAATCCCAGCACTTTGGGAGGCTGAGGTGGGTGGATTGCTTGAGGGCAGGAGTTCAAGACCAGCCTGGCCAACATGGTGAAACCTCGTCTCTACTAAAAATACAAAAATTAGCCAGGCATGGTGGGCATGCACCTGTAGTTCCAGCTATTGGGAGGCTGAGGCAGGAGAATCGCTTGAACCTGGGAGGAGGAAGGTTGCTGTGAGCCAAGATTGCACCACTGCACTCCAGCCAAGGTGACAGAGAGAGACTCCGTCTCAAAAACAAAAAATGAAAACAAAAACAAACAAAAAAACCACAGTAAAATTCTAAAAGTTTAATATGTATCTAGTTTGCTGGTTTTTTTCTTCTTGTGTCATTCTGAATCCAATCAGGAAAGAGGAAACACAGTGATTTAAATAGGAAAGGTTTAATATAAACAATTATTCATTAAATGATGAGATTGGTGTACCTGGATTGACTAGTTAAGAGAGAATTCTAAAGAATACAGGAATAGCAGATAAGAAGGAGCAGCCACTATCCCTAGGTCCCTTAGGTGAGATGGAACATCCAAGGAAAAGCCCCCGCACTGGGCTGAGAGCCAGACTTTGCTGGAGAGAGCTTGGCTGTGGCTCACGGAATGGCACAGAAGTCCCTATGGTGGCATGTCCTCTGGAATTTGCTGGAAATGTATCCTCCGGGGTGCTGGGTAAGATTGTCGGGACTCACCAGAGGCATGAGGCTACAAAGCTGCTCAAGACTGGGGGCCGGTGTTGGGAAGGGGAGTGCTGCTGGCCTCTGGGGTTTACTGCCTCATCCCACACCCCACACACTAAACTCTTGCAGGAGCCTGCTGAGAGGGGCACAGGGAATCCGAAAGCAAAACCCCTTTTTGTCTCTTGCAATGTCTTTCTAGAACCCCTCCACTGACAAAGCTTAACGTCATACCAGCTGGCAAAGGAAAAACCTTTGAAGGTCCCAGAACTGTCTTCACAGGGCAGGCAAATTCACAGAGTGATTTTGGAGCTGAGAGGAAACACACTCTTAACCAATACCCCTAGATATTGATTTGGCTATATTTTATGGTGATACTAAGTTAATTGTATCTTCTGACACTATTATCCACTTTTGAAAATTCAGGGTAATTCAGCACTAAAGTAGTGAATGTCTGTGCTTACTCAAAGGCCTCTTCTGAGAATCTGGAGTTGAATTTTTGTATTTTCTGTTGTTCCCATAAGGAATATTGAGAGCTTTCTTCTTTTCCAATAGCTGGTTGTGAACTCAGACGATACTGAAAAGTTCTGCTAGATTTTTCAATCACTCTTTTATTTCATTCCCAAGAAAATCTTGCTCCTGTTGTTTCCTCTCTTAGAATTTCTATTTTTATGGATGTGTGATTTTTTACAAAGTCTATTTACTACCATTTCAGTCAAGTTTTCACAAGGGAGCAAATGTCAATGTATATTCAATTCATATTTTTGCTTGGAAGTCTCTGTCCGGGTTTTAGGTGGTTTGTCTGCTAAAGGAGGTAGCCCATCCACTCTCATCCTCAGAAGCTGTTATCAGTCCATGCTGCCCCCAACTTCATAGAGCATATGTCACATTCTTAGGGGTCCCATTGAAGCCCCATCTCATTTGAGGTAAGGAAATCAAAGCATACCCTTCTTCAAAGAAACCTTCCTCACTAAATTGTGTGAGCACTCCTTTTTTCAACTCGTTCAGGGTTCAATCAGAGAAACTGAACTAACAGGAGATACATAGTAGAAGATTTACTGCAAGCAATTGACTTACACAGTTGTGGGGACTGGCTAGGCCGATCTGGAAGGCAAGCCATCAGGAACGGCAAGCTGGAACTTCAAGCAGCAGCTCCAGCTGCACTCCACATGTGGAATTGCTTTTTCTTCAGGGAAGTCTCAGCTTTGCTTTTTAAGCTTTTCAACTGGTTGAAACCAGCCCATCCAGATCATTGAAATAATGTCTCTAATGTCAACTGCTATGGACTTTATGTCTACCAAATGCCTTCTGAGTAACACCAAATTAGTGTTTGATTGAATAACTGGGAACTGTAGCATAGCCTAGCTAAGTTGACCCTAAAACTGACCATCACACCCTTATTATGGGTTGGGTGTTTTTAGAATTGTGAATCCAAACCAGTGTTTTAGTGTTTCCTTTGAAAATCTGCATATCCAGCATTTCTTACAGCAACAAATAATATTTTTCCAAAAAGTGACCCAGAAGTTGGAAGAAGCTCTTCACAAATACGGTAGTGTTTAATGACTGGACATTGGATTGTGACTTTTTCCAGTTCAAGGATAATTTCTACAGCAGAATGAAAACTGCTATCAAAGAGCCATTGCTAACTATCAGTAATGATACAAGGATGGTTTTGTGTTCAACTGAAACCCAGATGAATTTATAATTATGTAGGAAATAAACAATTAATGTGGTTATATAATAGAAACAGTATCAAACATTGTAACTGAATTATGTATGCCTACATTACCATTGTAACTTTTAGAATAATGATCATACTATTTGCCTAATTGCTTTTCGAAGTATGGGTATTTTAGTGTACATTTTGTAGATCTCAAAACCCATGAAAGGTCTCACAGAAGCTGACTGGATAAAGGCCTGCTGTGGATGCCTTTTTACTCTCATAGATTGGGATCACCTAAATTTAACCTATTCTCTGTTTACAAACTCCAACTAGAGCAGCTATGCGACTTTGTGCCTTTAAACATTTCTCCTGGTCCCTTCCTGACCTTTTTAAAGTAAGCCCCAGCTTTTCTGATTGAAAGAGTGAAAGGCCAGTGCATATAATGACAAACTGATGATAACCTCATATTGGCAGTAGGGGGTAGGGTGGGATGGGGTGGAAGGATCAGCTGCCAAATTTGCACAGCAAGTATTATCTCCTGATAAGATGCTGGTGAATGCAGGGGAGTGCAACTCATTGCTCATCTTTGGATATGAAGTCTATTAGGGAAGAAATGGTGCCACTGTTCCCTTAGATGCAACAGTAGCATAGCCTCTTCACCCAGGCGTCCCAAAAGCTTGGCGTGATGATTTCAGCAAACATGTCTCACAACACGAGAAGGAGGAGTCTAAATCAGTCAGGAATGAAAGTATGGAATCATTGACAACACACACTCAGCTTCAGTTCTTAGAAGGGTTTTGTTTTTGTTTTTAGCTTGAAGATTTTCTTTTAATATTTGGTTTTTTAAAAAAAATGGATCTACAACTGATTGAGACTCCACTGTGATTCACTCATTTACTTAAAAACTTTTCAGGGATGTCTGTAAATTTCAGTGTTATATGTCATGAAAAGTGGTGTTGATTGATCTAAGGATGAACCAGAAATAATTTTTACTATACCAAATACTTAAGGAAAAAAGATAATTGATTTATACTGTGTGTGTTTTTTAAAGTATTGATAAGTCCTTCAGGACATTTAACTTTACATTTATTTTAAATATATTCTTTTATTATTATAAGGGTAATACAGATGGCTGATAAATACCAAAAATATTCAAAAGCAGCTTAATGTAAAAAACACAAAGAGATTCTGGGTTGCAGTGCCACAATCTCAATGTTTTCATAATTGCTGAGCTTACAAATTTTAAAAGTGTCACTGTTAAAGTATCTACTGTTTTTATGAAGTCAAACTTATACCGCCTCAGAAATCTCTGGGTACTGAAATGCTAACACGGAAGTGAAGAGGTCACTTTGAAATATCAGTGAGTCACAAAGATTAAAGAAAAGGATCAGTTTGTAGGTACTTATAAAAAGAAAGGGTTAATGAAATAATACTCAACAGCACATTTACTCTCTAAAAAGTAGTTTCATATGGGTATCAGATTATCATAATTTTGATATTTGGTCAAAATTTTGTACCTTAGGTTACTTAGAGTCAGATTTAACATCATAAACATTATGTGGCTTTGTCTTTATTATAGATATGTGGAACGGTAACCAAATATATTGTTCTCTAAAACTTGTTGATTGCAATATAAATAAAACCCACATATATATCTAAATGTTAATTTTCCAGAAGTTTGGAAATTATAACTATAGCATTTAAGTTTGGGTCTGTATGGGACAAATAAGCACCATGCTTTTCAAATGACTTAAAGATTACTTTTCTTTGCCTCTTAAAAAAAAAAATAAAGAAAGAAAATCCGTATCTCATTCTGACACTCACTTTGGAACTTTAAACCTATCATACTGGGTTAATTTCCATATGTACCCTCTTGGTGATCAGCATAAGAAAGCATTACAGACTAATGGGCTTTCTGTTGTAGAGTTTCCTGAAGTTCTTAGCTTACCCTCCTCTTGCTCTGTTACTCACTGCTCAGGACATCTCTTGGCCTTCCTTGTTCTTAAACTGGCTGCAAGTTCTACAGTTGTGGCTTAACTCCTACGCATGTCTCATACCTCTTGGCTCACACATTTAACCATTCTTTTGGTGATGCTTACATTGTACTGCTTCAGCCCCACATTCACATAGACCACTTTGGATTTCCCAATGTGTTCACACCCCATTCAACATGGGGTTTCACCATGTTGGCCAGGCTGGTCTTGAACTCCTGACTTCAGGTGATCCACCTGCCTCAGCCTCCCAAAGTGCTGGGATTACAGCACTGGGTAAAGGATGGCTCTACCTTCTCACCATTCTGAACTGGAGAACACCAAGCCAGGTAAAGTCCCACGTCTTCTCTGCCAATGGCACAAACCAGGCATTTCTCATTACTTAGGGAATTAAATACCAAAGCTAGAGTCATCCAAAGTCTTTTGTCCATAGTTTTCTGGCCTATCCGTGCAGAATTTTCTTACCAAACCAAATTATTTGCTCTTCCTCAATTTCAATCTCTATATTCCCACATTTCTGACTGGGTTTTTGCTCTTCTTCTGTCTAGAATGCCTGGCCACCCCCTCTCTATCCACCAAAGTCTCACCCATCAGTCAAAACCCACTACAAATGATATTCTGCCCATGAAACCTTTCTTGATATCTTTGACTGGATGTCATGTTGCCTTTCTCACCACCTTATACCTCTTATGGCACATAGATAACTATTGCTTACATTATAGTTATTCCATATATTGGTATTATTTCCCTCCCATCCCTAGATTGCAAACTCCTTGGGGACAGGTGCTATTCTTGCTCATGTTTCTGTTGTCTTCAGCATCTAGCACAATGCCTTGACCAAAGTAGCTGCTTAAATATTTTCTGAAATAAAGGTAATTGATCTGGGTAATTATTCTCCTAAAAATTATGTGTGATAAACTGCACATATGATCTCTAAAGCAGGACCATGGCTTTGAGCCTACCCTTTTTAACCTTACCTTTTCTAGCTCCCATCCTTTTCATCTTTAAAATGAGAGATTTTCCAAGTACTTGCTACATTCTTAAGTTCTGTGATTTTTCAATACCTAAAATAAGAATACCTCTTGTTTTCACAGTTTCAAAGTAATTTTACTCTGAGGAAGAGACATGGTATTTTACCCAACTGTTTGAATTGCTGAGATGATAGTAGGGGGCCTGTTGGGACTGCTCTACTCTACCCTGCCTTGTCTTGCCTTGCCTGGGAAGCTTGCCTACAAGGATGATTACAGGTGACATGTGAACAAATGAAGGGACAGAAGATAATTAAAGGGACCGAGCATGGTAGCTCATCTTATAATCCCAGCACTTTGGGAGGCTGAGGCAAGTGGATTGCCTGGGGCCAGGAGTTCGAGACCAGCCTGGGAAACATGGCGAAATCCTGTATCTACTAAAATACAAAAATTTTTAAAAATATAAAAATTAAAAATAAAAATACAAAAATTAGCCAGACATGGTGGCGTGTGCTATGGTCCTCACTAGGATCACCTGAGCCCAGGAGGCGGAGGTTGCAGTGAGCCAGGATCAACTGAGCCCAGGAGGCGGAGGTTGCAGTGAGCCAGGATCAACTGAGCCCAGGAGGCGGAGGTTGCAGTGAGCC